>VDFB02368433.1:0-52605 GCA_007258455.2 Sequoia sempervirens
ATCCATAGGAATTTTTTCATTATTGCTCAAATTCTCATCATCCATGTCAACATTCATCACATCGGGCTTAGTTTCATTAGCCTTAACAAATGAAATATTATCGTTGAACATGGGATTCGTAAAGATTTGCAAATTTTGGTTGAGAGGAGCCAAAAAATTATTACCTTTGTCATTTGCACCTCTAATTTGGATATGATTGGAATCATTGAGGTCTTGGACAAGATGTTTAAGAAACTTGCAATGTTCCATATCATGTCCTTTTTGTTGGTGATTAGCACAATAGGCATTGTGTGTAAAGCTTGAGGATAACAACTTGCTAGGGTCAAGGGGTCAAACATGAGGTAAGGTAATTATTTTTTTGTTTAAGATTTGGGTCATAATGTTGTGAAGTGTGTTAGGTAAGGGAGTAAATTATCTTTCTAGATCACCAAAGATATAAGGATTAGTCTTCTTTATAGTAGCTACTTGGGTATTAACTGGTTAATTAGGGTGAGAGATGGAATTTAGTTGATGTGAACTTTTATTTTGTCTTCTAAAAGGTTGGTAAGTGTTTTAGTTTGAGGCTTAAATCTTGTCGGGATGGGTAGTGGTAGTTTTTAGTTCACTACTAGTTAGGGAATTCTAATAGTCTCGAAGGGTAGTGCATAAATGCATGAAGGAGGGAGATTTAATCATGGTGAGCTTATCCCTTATATTTCTTTGTAAGTTTTCTACAAACATATTTTGGAGGTGGGATTTAAAAATCTTTACATTGATTTGGGAATAAAGCAATTGGTAGTGTGAAATAAAGTCAGTGATTTTTTCACCCTCATTTTGCTTGCATCTCATCAAATCAGCTAATGTCATTTCAAGACCATGTGCACTTGGAAATATTTAGTAAAGGCTTGAACAAGTTAATTGAATGAACGAATTAAGTTATTCGTTAATGTAGAAAACCAATCCAAGGAAATGTCTTTCAAGGGTCAAGGAAAAAGTTCAGCCAAAAGTTTGTCTTCTAGGATAAAGTCACTACACAAATCATTAAATTCATTAACATGATTAGCAATATCTCCCTTTCCTCGATATTTCTCAAATCTAGGGATCTTTATACCTTGTGGCACTAGAGTTCCCAAGATCTCCAAGGATAATGGATTTCTCTTGACATAGCATGAAGGTAGACCATTTTGATTTTGATTTATGGTGGAAACTTGATGTTGGATGGATGAAAGGATTTTTAAGGTATGGTTAATCATAGGGTCAGTGCTTGTAGTGTGTGATGGATATGGATATGGTAGTGGTATGTATATGTTGAAAGGACTAATGAATGGATTGATTATGGGAGGAGATATAAGATTAGATGCAACATAGTTATAAGGAGCAATAGTGGAAATGTTTGAGGTAGGACAAATGCTACTAGTTGGTTGCATTGTTGTGGTCATTTGAGGATTGGTATAGGTGGGAATTGAGGTTATGGTTGAAGAGGGAGGAGTCTGACTTCCTCCTTGGTTTTGCATATTGTTTAAAGCTTGAGCACCATTAGTGGTGGAAGGAAGATTTTTTCCAAAGATTTGAGCTATGTTACACACAACTTCAAGTCCCTCGTCACTTTCCATCATGCAGTGAAGGTTATCAATGGTAGGTATAATAGTGTTTGAAATGTTTTTAGTACCTACACTATCCTATAAGTGAACTAAGTCTTAATGTATTTTCATTTATTTTTCTTGAGGAATATGATCAACCATTATTTACATACTCAACACAACACTTGTAGTTAAGGCATGCATAGCAAAAGAATTTTCAAAGGTATGGTCCATACCTAGTGAACTAGTGCCAACACCAGAAGTAAGAGAGCTTGATAACCCAAGATCCATAATGAGTGTCTTATCATGGGATTCCATGAGTCTCACACTTCATCTAACAATAGTATTAGCAGTAGGACACCGAGTATTATATCATGCAAGGGATAAACCATAAAAAGTGTAATGAACACAATATCCTATGCTTACAATTACACTTGAAATGAAAGAAATTAAAATAAAAGAAAATATGGAAACTAAAATAGAAAAAAGAAGGCAACCCACAAAAACACATGAAAGCAATTTCAAACCCTAAAAATTTTGAGAGTCAAATTCAATGGGGAAGGAAACACCAAGAAGGGTGTCTTGGTCCTCCTAGTGAGATTATGAAGTTCTAGAGGCTGAAACAAATAGCAAACAATAGAGAGACTTCTGAAGCAAAAATATTGAATGGGACTAAGATGCTAGGAAAGGAATTTTAGTCCTAGGAGAGGGTTTTTGCAAAGAAATAGTCAATTCCGGAATGTCAACAGTGTTTACAGATTGCTTATGCAAGATACAAATGCTCAAAAACAAAAAAATGTGCAAATAAGTGCAAGAAAAAGTAACTAGGAACAAGCAATTGAATGCAATATGGAATGCATTTGTTTTCACTTTTGAATGCAATAAGAATGTTTTTAAATTCAAATAAGATGATGAGAAATTCACCTTTTAGCTTTTCAATAAAATGAAATGATGCAAGAAAGAAAAAATACAACCTATATGCACTTTCACTAATGCAAATATAAGAAACTCTAAATACAATTTCACTAATGCAAAATGCAAGATACCTTAGATGCACTTGAATCACTAATGCAAGATGGAATGCAATAATGAATGAAATCTAGATCTAATGACTTTAATGGACTCCAAATCAGAAATGAATGCTTAAAATTTAGGTTCACCAAAATGATGAATGGAAAATGGATACCTAAAGATATCACTTTTTCTGCACCAATCATTCACTAATGTCCTAGGGGTCCTAATTGGGTTAACTAACAATCTCACAAGGTGAGTTAATTCTCAATTAGGAAGGACCTAGGAGGGGGTTATTTGAGTTCTAAGAAGTTCACCACCAAGAAAATTCTTGGAAAAGAGAATGTTGGAAAACATAACATGATATGCAAAACAACCTAAAATTGCAAATGTAAGCTAAATGAGAGATGAAAATAATGAAATTATGCAATAGTAGGATAGTATGTGTGTACTTAGGAAATTTGGAGATGTTGTGAGGATCCTGGAAATGTAAAGAAGCTACAAAAAAATGCTCTGGTGGACTAAGATGCCTAGGATGGTGTACTAGTCTCACTATTGTTTTTTGGGGAAAATGCAAAGTCTTTAGATGTCAAAACCGGATTTGAAGGAAATAATAAAAAATAGGCCTAGGAGGACTAAGACACCCAAGATTGAATATTAGTCTCATTTTTAATTTCTACAAACTATGAATAGGGTCCTGAGCTCTAAGGCCTACACTTTCTCTATTTCCAATCTCAAGTTTTGAAACTTCACAATTCATCCTATAGGTGAGTTTCTATGAGGATGACAACTTTGTAATGCAACTTTGAAAATTTTGCAACTTTGCACATTAAGTGATCTTCAAGACTTCAACCTAGATTTTCAATCACAAATATGAAAGAGAGAAAAGCTTGTTAATTGTTGTGGACAAATATTTTGGCTCCCTAATGCCTTCTTTCACTTCTAGGGGTTTTCACCTAAAAGGAGAAAGATTGGACAAAACGGACAATGTCTACACTAAAAATCAATACAAGAATGGATGGAAAATTCCTGGATATAATGTCTAAATGCAATAAACTGATAAAGGAAGTGACCTATTAATGGAAGATCTAAGAAATAGAAGTTGTTTGAAAACATTATAATTTATGCAAAAAGACCAAAGAATGTAGAAAAACAATAATAGAAATGAAAAAAATTGGAGAGGTACACCTGGAAACTAAGATGTGATATAGAGAGGCTTTGGAATCATGTATATTTTTTTGTTGAAGCCAACTAGGACACTTACACCAAGCTGGGAAACTTAGTCCTATTTTAGGGAGATTCTACTGAAACAAGTTCCTGCCAAATAGGTATCCAAAAATGCATAAAACACTTTCCAACTTGGTAGTGGGACTAATTCACCACTGATGGCAACTTAGTCCACCTAGGAATCTTAGGAAATTAAGGGTAGGAATTTGTAGCTATTAGTTTGTACTTCCCTTTCTAATAGGTGTGTAGTTCTAAAACTATAGAAATTGGGATGAAAGAGGTGTCCAAGCTTAAATTAGGGCTTTGTTGACTTGAATGACTTTCATGAGTTGAGAACACCTTTTCATCACCTTCCTCTTTGGAAAAACTACATACAATACATACAAAACACACATGCAAAGAGGGGAAAAGGGGTTAAGGGTTAGAGAATAGGGGTTTTCCTTGGTAAAACCCCAATTTTTTAATCAAATCCTATAAAATGTAATGAAATAAGGAGAGAATGATGAATTAACATGCAATGTCACAACTCACCAAACCCTTGATGTTGAAATCTGAAGATATGCAAATGGATGCTTGATAATTCTTGAGAATGATTAAGAAAATTCATTAAGGAAATTAGGAAATTAGAATATTGTAGGAGATGAAAAATGAGGTGAAAACCCTTTATTTATACTTGATTTTATGAAATTTCTAGAATATAACATATCACAAGCCAACCTTAAGGTTAAGAGAATAAAATCCCACCAGAAAATTAAAATAATTTTTATTTTTGTGCCCAGTGGGACTAAGTCACCCCTGGTGGTGACTTGGTACCACTAGGGAAATTTTACTAGGTGTCAGGAATTAAAGTGTATTTAATTTTGTTTAACAGTATTATTCTAAAAAATACACTTAAGTAGGGCCGAAAAGTACATTAAGGGGTCATTTAAACATAAGAAAGCGTTGAATTATTGATGACAAGCCTAGAAAACCATGAGAGTTTGTTACAACTCTTTACAAAACTTTGAAATAAGACTTGGTAAGTGATAAAAAGAGGTTATTTAGGTGAATTATAATAAAAGGGTCCTAGAAAAGTGTGAAAGTGGGTTACGACACTTCACAACACTTTACAAGAAATCCTAGAATTTTTAAAGATTCACAAGGGTCCAAGAACTAATGTGAATGTGTTGACCACATAATGACATTAAATCAATGAAAATTCGAGCAAAAGCCCACTAGGAGGGCCTAAACATGAGAAAAAGTAGAAGGGCTACTTTTCTCATGTCAATAATTGCTAGTGAATGGGGGTTTGCTTTGGTCAAACCACTTTTTTGTAATTAAACCTTGAAATGAAATAGAATAATGAAGGAAATGGTAAATGAACAATATGCAATGCTATAACTCACCAAACCCTTATAAAATATACAAACTTGTGTGCAATGGATGCAATGGATATGGATCTTGAACCAAAGGAATGATATTGAATTGCTAAGTGCGTGAATCAAAACCCTACGTCACAAATTTTAGGACAACAACATAGATGATGGAAAAAAACTCTTTGACATGATGCTTGAATCTTGAAATGGCTTCAAATGCTTGATAAATCTACTCTTGAACTCTGTCACAAAAGGTTTGAATGCTTGAATGCTTGATATATTTCTTAGGATTAAAAATGAGAGATGGAACCTTGCATTTATACTTATCTATGCTTAATATCCTAAAATTACATCACACCAAGTGGACATATCAATTCATTAAATAAAGGAGTCTAAATCCTACTAGAATTTGAAATTAAATCTTGAAAATGACACAAGGAGGACTAAGACACTGTAGGTGGCATCTTAGTCCCAAGTCCTAAAAATTTGATTGGAACAAACACAAAAAAGGGTATCAATTAGGATATCTCAAAATCAGGGTCTTGAGAGCCTTTGGGAACAAAGACATTGTAGGTGGCATTTTAGTCCCGACCAAAAAATCAAGGACACACTAATGGATTCATTAAATTATCATTTATGCATTGGAGAATGTCAGGATTAAGCAGAAAAATATGTAATTCATAGGGCTTGTGGAAACAAAATAGGACAAATTAAGCCATAAAGAAGCATAAATAAAGCAAGGCAAGCCCAAACAAGTGTGAAAATGCAAGGGTATGCATTTTACTACACTACTCCTCTTTCAAATTTTCGATCAAGGATGTGTCATCCAAAAATTGGGAATCCATCATATTTTCTATCCTTTCTTCCACTGTTATACCCTTCAATAATCTTTCCTCCCTTAACCTATTTATGTATCTTCCGAAGCCCTCCATCATTATTACATAGAAAAGGGGGAAATTAGGTCCCCTTGAAACAATCCATTCATTATAGTAAAGAAACCATAGGGAGAACCATTGACACATATCAAATAATGAGGACTATAAATACAACTATATATCAAATCTAGCCAATGCTTTGGAACCCCAAAGATCCTCATTACAGATAAAATAAATTAATCATTTGACCCTCTTAATCATAATAATTTACATAAAAAAATAGTATTTTAGAAACTAGATTCAAAGTACTACAATTCTTGTTCTTATTTTATCTTTAAACTTTAAGTGTATGTATCTCAAACTACTCATCAATGTTTAGGATTAGTTTATTTTTAAAAAGAGGGAAATTTTTACCTTATTTTTGTCATCCATTTCCCTTCACTTACTCTAGTGTTAATGTGGCATAATATAGTAATGAGATTTAATTAATCCAAATAATAAATTATAAATGTAATGGTAGTTTTACTACAAGGTACCAAACTGAATTCGAAGTTTCCATAGGAACCAAGGACAATTGGTTCCCAATTCTTATGGAACCATAGAAAATGAGGGTAATAAATAAGGCATGGCTAGTGGATTCATAGGAACCAAGAATGATTAATTCCCAATTTCCATGGAATACCCACCATAATAAATGAAAAAGAAGTGAAAGCATTAGTAAAATAAATGAGGATATAGTTAGGGGAAACCAAAGAGGAAATATTTTATTAGATGTTATATTGGTTTTTGGAACCTATGGAACCCCTCACAAAGGAAAAAAAAAGGCCCATTTGATGATGGTTGGAGGTTTCAAAGTTGTTTGGAATCACTAGAAAATAGGTAGGTAAATAATTCGAAGGTTCCTAAGATATTGGGAACAACTAACAAAGCAGAGAAATGCCAAAGAAAGAAATATATAAGGGAGAAAAGAAGCTAACATAATCCATAACATAGAAAATAAAATGGAATTAAGGAGAAATAAAAATGGCTAGAGGGTTTCTGGGTACCTAAAATTGGAATGGTCTTGTTTCCTAGTTCTAACTTAATTCATAATATTACTGTACACAGAGTTGTTGCACCAAAAAATTGACCTTATTAATGCCCAATACAACTACCAGAGTTGGTGAATCTATGAAATGTAGTTAATCCATGTCACAAACCCAATCACTACACTAGACAACACATAGAGACCAAGGGCATACACCTTACAACAATCCCCCTCACTGCAAGTAAGGGGTTTGAACCTGTGATGCAAGATATCATACCAATTGTTACATAGACAGTTGTCATTGCACCAAGAGATCAACCTGTTAGTGCCCAATACAACTTTAAGAGTTCATGAATCCATGGGAGGCAATTAAAACATGTCATGAACTCAAGCGTTATGTTGTACAACACAAGGAGATATAAATATGGTCAAAGGTTTCTTGGGAAACTAAAACCAAAGTTGGTGATTCCTAGTTTCATTTCAAACCATGATGGATAATGTAAGGGGTAGTGTGGAAGGAAGAAAAATAAAGATAAAGAACACCAATGGTTAGGTGGTTATGGGGAACCTAGAACTAGAGTTTTAATTTTGATTTTTTTCTTCCCTATCAAAAGGTACCAAAGAATCATTCTTTTACTAATGCATTTTGTTAAGATCCAAATTGAAGATAATGTCATGTCATTTTCTGATCCTACCTCCTCTACAACATGATTAAGGATTGCAACTCCCTTTTGATTTGTGGAACCATGTAATTATTTTTACTTACATTTTTGGTACATATTAAGAAGGGAAAGTGATGCCATTCCTTATTATTTAAAACCTTATTTTTTCCATGTCACCTTCAATTCATGATTTATAATAGATTTTTTGGAAACCTTTGTGGGTTCATCAATACTAAAGTACACATGAATTCCTACTAATTCTGACAGATCTTGACCACTTGATTTTTTGGAATGGATATAGGTTTTTTAGCAAGATTTTATAAATAGGTGATTCTTCTTTTTTTTTTTCTTTTAGAGTCTAATTTCATTTTTTGTAACTCTACCATTATAAACAAGCTTCATACCTATGACGTAATGAAATTTTTCATTTTTACAACTCAATTCTTGTAGTATATGTAAAATATTGTAGTTTTTTAAATTATCACCCCTAATAATTTCACACTAGTTTTGATACATCATTGCGCATGTAAAATTAATTATATCCATAATTTGTTCATTTTAGGGCTAGATTGGGAAAATAATTTTAATTCAATAACATCCAATTTTTTGGGAGAAAAAGACATAGACAAGGGTAGTAGTAGCCCTAGTCCTAGGAGTTAGCTTGAAATATTTTACCAACTCTAGTGTTGGCCTTATGTGTCTTGAAAATGATGATTTTTATCGTGTCTCCAAAAATCAATTGGGATGCATATATAAAAAAGACTTTCCCTATCATTTGAACATCTATTATGAATTATTATGAGCTATTATGATGAATTAATGATCATGAATTTTTGAACATACATGTAGCTTCTTCTCTACATGCTTGCTACATCTCTCTATTTTGTTATCCAGACTAACCCTTACAAGTATTAAGGGATTTTTTTTTATGAAACCTTTGTGGAAACCTTTGGTGTGACATCACTTTAACAAGGGTTTCATACCTAAGGTAACTTTATCTCATGTTATTCTATTTATTATAATCATTAGATTTACTTTTCCTTTTCTCCTCGAAGGTACGCAATATATACAATCATCATCACTATTATTGTGGAGGTGAGAACACCAAAATGGGGCTTCAATAAGGAAAATTCTTATACAACACAACCTTTTCCCTCTTTTCATGTTTTTAGACACAAATTAAAAACCTCTCATAATGATAGGTTGTAGAAGGACAAAATAGACTATAATTGATTGACTTAGATTCTAAAATATTCGAAAACCTAGGACTAGGGTGCTCCATGCCCTTAACCCTCAATTTCGGGATCTACTTTATATGAAATGTGTGCTCCTTTGTCTAAACAAATTTTAGATTTGTATTGGTTTTAATGATTTTTTATTTCCATCTATTGAATCATTCATGCTTTCATATTAGGGCTTATAACAATTACATTAATTGTTGATGTTATAGCAACTTCAGTCATGTTACTTCCAGCTATCTCCTTATATTACTTGATAAATTAAATAATAGCTAAGAGGCTATTTAATTTATAGAGCATCAAGAGGTGTCATTTATAAATAATGATTAATATATTTAATGAAGAGATGCCAGTTGTATGAGGTCGACCTCATTCTCATTTGTCTACAATTTTCTCAAGGTGCGATCTCCTATGAAAATATATTATTTATTGGTGGCCGACCTCATTATAAAGGCTGACTTGCTACTTGAAGAGACACGTCTCTCCCTCATACATGTATATATGCTTGTTGAGTTTCATTCATTAATCATCAAGTTAAGTTCGATATAATTTTCTATATGTGTGAGTTCTCTTGAGGCAGTCGAGTTTACCATTGAAGAAGGTGTTTATCATATTGTAGGTTGTGCTCTTCATCAGTTTGTTTCAATCTATTGCATCAGACTATTGTGGATGTATTAGGCTATCATATTGGCCTAAATTGTAAAAGGAGACTTCTTTATTAACTCAATAATATAAGAGATATTATTGGCTAGGTCTTCCCAAGGTATCTACTGTGTATTGTGTTGTGTTTTTGAATTAATTTTTGCACATGTAAATTTGATCATAAAACTAACATGGTATCAAAGAGGGTTTGAAGAAGATCGTGATCAGATTTATTATTATAGTGATACTCTTTTCTCTTTCTCATTTTGTCTATCTCTATCTCTTTGTCAAGATGGTGAATGGTCTTACGATTGAGGATAGACTCAAAGGAGCATCAAACTTCACTTCATGCAGATTTAGAATTCTGCTCACTTTGGAGGAAAATGATTTGGTTGAGTTTGTGAAGACCAAAGTTCCTGAGCCAACAGATGAGGAAGAGAAAGTTAAATGGAAGAAGAAAGATACTAATGCGAAGAATATGTTAGTTGATTCCATGAAGGATCATATTGTTCCTATTGTCTCCAAGTTGAAGACAGCAAGGGAGTGTTTAAAAATTTGGAGATGTATGAAATCAACAACACAAGCCGTACACTTGCACTGAAGCAACAACTCCATCATGTGATGATGGCAGAATCTATCATTGCTTACTTCATGAGGATTTCTGAATTGAGAGATCAACTCTCTACCATTGGTCATTTTGTTGATGACAAAGATTTGACCATGCTTGCCCTCAATGGTCTTCATCTTGGGAGTCTTTCATTCAAGGAATCAGCGCAAGATCTAAACTTCCCAAGTTTGATCGTTTGAGGGTGGATTGCATTCAAGAAGAGTCTAGGTTGGCTGCAAGAGGTATTGGTCGAAGCCCTACATATGAATACATTCATGCTATTTTCGCTCAATCCTCAAAGAGGAAAGGGAAAGATAGAAAGAAAGGTTATTTCAAGAGGAATATAGATAAAGGAGCTGATGGTGCTCCTGCATTCAAGAAGAAGTGGGACCTCTCTAAAGTCCAATGTTTTCATTGTGACAAGTTTGGTCACTATCCAAAGGATTTCCCAATCAGGCCTAATCAACATGCTTCATTTGCGGATGTGGATGAGATCTCCCTTAGAAGGATTCTAGGGAATTTTTATTCTAAGTCATGGGCATGTGTTCAAGCTGTGAAGGTTGTGTGCTGATCTATGCACATGAGCAGCATGTCTTATTGTGTCCAGTATGTGCATCCATCAAGAGATAAATATTCTTTCTTTGCCAACTTTTTTCATTTATTTGGATCTTGTGTGATTAGTATACAGAGATTGTAATTTCTCTTGAATTGTTCTCTCTAGAATAAAGATCCTTTGAAGATTTCAAATTATTCATTGCGAGTTGTTTCATGCTAATTATGTAGATCTCTGAGTGTGACTTTGAGATGAAAAAGAGAATTGCATTTTCGTTGTGATAGGTTGATCACATCAATATCATTCTCTATTAAATGAACTATGTTAGAGCCTTGACTCTTGGAGAGAGTTGATTCTACTTGCTAACTACATAATGCATTCAAGAAATTTGTAGTTGTTTAGATTGTCTTTTGTTGTGCTGAGTTTAGCACTCTCGAGAGTTGAGTAGTTTAGCACTCTCGAGAGGAGTAAAAGTTGGAAGAAAGAGTTATATCAAAATTCAATAAAGATAATTTTCTTTATTCGTTCATTATGATTCTTTGATATATTTCTTTTATAGGTTGATTTACTTATTCATGTTTCAATATTGTTCATAAATTCTTATGTATTCATGCTATAACCTGAGATAGTAAACTTTGTATGATTCTAGCCTTGATATTTCTTTGGATAGTTAAAAATAGTTATTAATCTCTCTCTAAAATGCTTCCAGGATAGATATAAGAGCAGAAGGTGTTGAGATATTGCTTAGTGATGAAAATATTGAGGCATCTCATGAGGAAGTCATGCCGACAAAAGAAATGATCAAGAATGCAGTCACATCTTGTAGCCATGGGATTGAGTTGGTGGCTAGAGGGAGTTCACTTCCAGAAGTCTTCCTTGCAATCTCTGAAGCAGGGGTCAAGAGGGAGTTTTGTAACTCACTGAGAAGAAGTGAAGATTACTATATTGCAAAGCTTGGTGCTAAATCCTTAGAAGATCCCTTTAGCTAGTAAGATCAGAATTGCTCAAGACTGTCATTTGTATTTTTCATTGGTAGCTCTGCAAACCTATTCAGAATAGTGAGATATGGGATGAGGTCGAGGAGGACTATCCTGAACTCTCTACAGTACTAGAGGTGTGCACTAGAAAACATTTATCTAAGTCAAAGTGTTGTAGTAAATCTTCGATGAAGAGGTTAGAATGTTGATGCAAGTTCCTGAAGATTCTGGGGGAGCATGCTAAGCCTGAAGAAGATGGTAATCTTGTTGCAGCAAAGCATATCCCAAGATACTTGCATGGAATAGTTGGATATGGATTGAGATATTCTTCAGGTTGGGATCTACTATGATATCCTAGTGTAGTAGGAAGTAGTCATCTGTGGCATTGAGTACAGCCGAGGTAGAGTATATTGCAGCTTGTATGGTAGCTCAGGAAGCAATGTGGCTTCGTAAGCTCCTTGCAGGATTATTTGGGCAATCAATGGAGCCTACTATCATTCATTGTGATAATAAGAGTTGTGTGAAGCTATTTGTCAATCTTGTGTTCCATGACAAAACCAAGCATGTTGAGATCAAGTACCACTATATTAGAGATATGGTACTATGGAAGGCTATACATTTGAGGTATATCAACACTCGTGAGTAGACAGAAAACATTCTCACCAAGCCTCTCTCCAGAATCAAGTTTGTGTACTCTCGAGCTAAGCTTGGTATGGTGGAGAATATAGCCTTAATTGAGAAAGAATCTCAGTATCAATGAGCCTATTTAATGAGTTATTCTCTGTGAAAGAAGTTTGAGGTGAAATCCCTTGATTAATGAGTTCTTCTCTGTGAGAGAAGTTCGAGGTGAAATCCCTTGTTAATGCATTTCTCTTTGAGAGAGATTTGAGGTGCAAGCCCTTGTTAATACATTTCTCTTTGAGATTTGAATTGAAATCCCTTGTTTCTGCCCTCTGAGAGAGTCACAATGGATTTCATGTGTGTGACTCCATGACAACATCTTGTACTTGTGTTTCACCCTCTAGGAGAGCCATGGTGAAAGTCATGTTGAGGTGACAACATCACGCAAGTGATGAATACTTGTACACACCATAGCATGGTTGTAGCCATTATGGTTGATATCGTGTTGAGGCGATATTTGATATCATGATGAGGTGATATTCTTCTTTTCCACATTTGGTTGTAGCCAATGTGGTAGACATCATGTTGAGGTGATATTTCTTGTGCAACTGGAAGTACTCTCCCTAGCTGAGATGGAGTGTTGATGTTATAGTAGCTTCAGTCATGTTACTTCCATCCATCTCCTTATATTACTTGATAAATTAAATAATAGCTAAGAGGCTACTTAATTTATAGAGCATCAAGAGGTGTCATTTATAAATAATGATTAATATATTTAATGAAGAGATGCAAGTTCTATGAGGGTGACATCATTCTTATTTGTCTACGATATTCTCAAGGTGCGATCTCCTATGAAAAGATATTATTTATTGGTGGCCAACCTCCTTATCAAGGTTGACTTTCTACTTGAAGAGACACGTATCTCCCTCATACATGTATATATACTTGTTGAGTTTCATTCATTAATCATCAAGTTAAGTTCAATAACATTTTCTATATGTGCGAGTTCTCTTGAGGCAGTCGAGTTTACCATTGAAGAAGGTGTTTATCATATTGTAGGCTGTGCTCTTCATTAGTTTGTTTCAGTCTATTGCATCAAACTATTGTGCATGTATTAGGCTATCATATTGGCCTAAATTCTAAAAGGAGATTTCTTTATTGACTCAATAATATAAGAGATATTATTGGTAGGGTTTTTCTCCCTCAAGAGGAGGGTTTTCCCAGGGTATTTGTTGTGTATTGTGTTGTGTTTTTGAATTAATTTATGTGCATGTAAATCTAATCATAAAATTAACATTCATCACATCACACCCATCAAATATGCCCCCATTGCAACAAAGGAACAAAACCTAGCGAAATTGGCTCTCCTTTGAGGTAGTTAGCCAATCACACAAATCCCTCGCTAGTTTGAGTTCCATTGTAAGCAAAGAAAAGTTAGATCTAGGCTAATTCACTAGTTACATCTAGCATCACTTTTCCCACTTAACATTTTTGTGAACTCAACATTTAACTATAATTGCAATTATTCTAGTTTACAAGCATGTATTTTGCAATATGATTAATACATAGATTATTTTAATATATTATTATTCATATGCACTCATTTAATTATGAAAATCAAGAATTGAACTTCTTATTCATAAAAATGCTTAACACTTAAATAGTGAACTCAAATTAGATTACATTTACAAAATATTTTAATTTAGTTTCATAATTTCAAATCAATATACTTGTTCAAAGCATTAAATTTAAAAATTGTGTTTACATGTGCAAATACTTTATGTTTTCTTTAGAAAAGTAAAGCATTTAAACACTTTTTTCTTTACAACAACATAATCTTACAAAACCTTCTAATATTTCATCAAAATATCCATCTTGTCTCCACATTCTTCTATCTCCTCCTTCCTAGGAACATTCATGTGTGAAGCTAATTTCACCTATCAACTCCTT
Source organism: Sequoia sempervirens (assembly GCA_007258455.2). Classification (NCBI taxonomy): domain Eukaryota; kingdom Viridiplantae; phylum Streptophyta; class Pinopsida; order Cupressales; family Cupressaceae; genus Sequoia; species Sequoia sempervirens. The sequence goes on from VDFB02368433.1 coordinate 14,305, forward strand.
TAAAGGATTTAAAATCGGTAATTAAAGCTTTGATATGCTTTTAGTCAAAATATTATGAGATATTGATTTATTGATCTTTGTCACTCTTTGGATCTAGGTTTTCATTACTAGTTTACAAAAAGTGTCTAACACTTCCTATTCTCATCAAATATTTATGTTGGTGAGATATTTCATGTCTTTTTTCATTCCTGCATTCTTTTAGCTCTAATCTAAGCTATAATGCTTAATACAGGTAAGGATTACATTTTGTGTTATTTCCTTATGGTTTTAATCTAATATTTTTGTGTTCATGGTAGTTTAGAACATCTATACTAAAATGTAAAGATACTTAATCCTACTGCTAATTAACTATTTCTAATGAATTTAATAAAGCTATTGCTAGAGCTAAAATAACTGAGAATATGCAATGATATAAAAATAAAAGTAAATAAGTATTATAAATAATGTGTGATAGTTTAGCTAGAATCTTTAAGTAAATAATTAACACAATAAATTAGATAACAAAATAATAAGTTCCAATTGAATTAACATCAAAATTATATATATATATATATACCTTAAGTTTTCCATACCGAGTATACTCTTTCTCTAATGTGGATAGCCTTCTAAATTAGGTTCCTTGGAATATCTTCATGGTCTTTGCCACTCTCACATTTATGCTTTATATGTGTTTTTAAGAGGCAAGCTTTCAGAAAATCACATCCTATAACAATTATTTAATAAATGTATTTATTCTTCCCATCTTAAAAGAATCTTTAAAATATTCTTTATCAATCCCCTTTTAAATCAAAGAATCAATATAACTTTTATTTTTATATCTCCCTTCTAATTTTTAAAATTATTTGATGAAACAATAACAATTAATTCTTAAAAGTTATAGTGTGAGAAAATTTCTTATTTTTTACTTTGCGAATACATGATAAAAATTCATGATGTTTTACTCTGAATAAGGTCCCACAACAAAATCCTTTAGAACTTTTATTACTCACTGCAACCTTCAGATCATATTACAAACCACATAATCTAATGGCTTCATCACCTCAGTCGAAGCCACTGATAATTGCAAAGTTATTATATAAATCCAGAATCCACATAGACAAATCCTCGCAGAAACCAAATCCCATGATAAATCTCTATCTCCGTACTACAAGGAGTGGCATCACGCTGTATAGTTTCCATGTTTAACTAGGAGGTGGGCATTTGAATCCAGGAGGAGGGGTGAGACCGCATTGAACAAAGAGCTCAAGAGCGATTGGAAGGATGATGTTGAGGTTCAGAAGGTTAGCCCGAATTGTTGTACACAAACACAGGGCTGCCTCCAATTCTAAAATGCCTTGCAGAACAGGGCAGCACGTTTTGACAGCAGGATCTCCAATGGTAGCATTTACCAGCCCTCCCAGCACATCCACACAAACGCTTATTTTCAATGCATTTAACGGACAGCTTGATGAGTTCCCCCACTTGATGAAGATGAACATGAAGAGGACGACGGAGATGAATGGCAATGCCGTGCTTCCATTAGAGAACCCATGCTCATCGCCAAACAGATAATACCTACTGCAACCAATACTGCACCGTTTCTCATCTTCACCGTTTCTTAGTGATATCAAGCAAGACAAGCGAAAAAAGAAAGCAAACAAGAACCCACAAGAATTGCTGCAAATTCAGCCCTGTATCTAGGGAAGTCCCGCGGTGGGATTTTATAGTCTCTGTGGTCTCAGACTTCAATCATGAAACTTTTGTACACCCGCGAAATATTTAACCATCTCCAGTCTGTAAGTGATGCACTGATCGGCCAGCCTGTATTATTCCTTTAAATATAAGAATGTGGGCTCAGAATCGAAGCTAGTATCGAGTAATCTACATTGCCCCTCTGTCAAGTCCATTCGCTTCCATTGGCGCACACGGCATATATGCGTATTCTCGCTACAGAACATCAGCGAGTTATCTTGGTCGTTATTTTCGGACGCTAATAATAACTGAAATGGTTATTTTACACTAATAGTAAGTAACAATGGCGCTTTTCCAATAATGATGATTGATATAGTTCTATGATGGCAACTATAGAACTCTCCCCTTCCATCTGATTCCTAAGGTTACCAAAAAAAAAAAGGTTTAAGTTTGCCATCTCCTACTCCTCCAACAATGACTCGATCAGGAAACATATCCTCCATAAAAAAATCACTCTGCATATTTATGGCGCCCCAAAATTAATAAACCTGACATTCCTCTCCAACCCATTGTTGACACTTCTCACTCCCCCACTTATAAATTAGCCACTTTCCTTGTGAAATTAATCTCTCCCCTAATAGGCAAAACTGATTCCTTTATCAAGGACTCTAATCACTTTATCTAATTCATTTGTGATAAGAAGGTTGAAGACCATGAGATCCTTGTCAGCTTTTATGTGGTTTCTTTATTCACTAAAGTACCCATAGCTAACTCTATGGAGTTGGTCAAACAAAAAACCAATCCCGAGATTGCTTCTATTGTTAAGCTTTGCCTTCATTCCACTTTTTTCACCTTCCAAAATGTCATCTATGAGCAATTAGATGGCGTTGCCATGGGTTCCCTCTTATCCCCTATTATTGCAAACCTCTACATGGAATATTTTGATGTTCTTGCCCTCAACTCTTTCCCCCTCAAGCCTCATTTGTGGAACCACTATGTGGATGACACCAACATTTGTTGGACCCATGGTTGCAATCTAAAAAAACCTCTTCCATTCACACTTGAACAACTTGGTTAAGTGCATTCAATTCACCAAAGAAATCAAATCCAATAACCAACTACCTTTCATGGATGTCCTCATCATTAAAAATGATGATGACACCCTAGCTCATTGTGTCTTTAGAAAAACCACCCACATTGACCTCTATTTTCTTTCCTCTTTCAACAACCACCCTACTCAAAAAATAGGCATCCTTTTAATACCCTTGTTACGTGAGCCTACCACATTTGTGATAATGACCACATTGATCAAGAGCTTTCCCACCTCTTCCATGCTTTTAAGTTCAATGGTTTTCACAACAAATGCATCCTTCATGCTTTTAAACATGCCAAAGCTCATGCTAATCCATTTTCTCCACCATCCCCTATCAAATGCTCAAGACATCTCTGACAAAATCTCAAAATTCCTTCATAAAAAAGATATTCTTTGCACCATCAAACCTGTGTCTATCATCCACAAGCTCATCCCTTCTTCCAAGGATACCTTGCATTCTCTCGACCACTCTAGGGTTTACAAAATTGATTGCTCTTGTGGTGCCCCATATATCGGTGAAACAGGAAGATCCATAAGCATTAGGATTAAAGAGAATAGTGTTGACATCAAACATGATCATTTCACCAAATCTTCCTTTATTGAGCACTCCCACAACACCAAACACCACATTTGCTTTGAGCCCACCCATGTTTTGGTCAAAGAAGATAACTTCTTCAAGCAAAAGCACCAAGAGTCCATCGTCATCAAGAACCATGCATCCAACCTTAATAGGGATAATGGATGGCATGTTAGCCCAACTTGACAACCTCTCTTAAACTCCCTCACCTCACACCCACCTTCTCATTCATCCTCCGCTTTCCCCATACCCCATTCCCACACTTTGTCCATGATCCTCCTTTTCTTTCCCTTCCACTCCTCTTGTCCCTCACATCCTAACCCATTCCCCCCTTGTTATTTTTCCAATACGTCACTTCTTCCCCTTCTCCTCTATTAACCCCTCTCCCCCCATCCACCCAACCTACCCCAACCTCTTTTTCTCTCTTTTTCTGTCTAATTTAATCTTTTTTAGTTTATCAGAGGTCTTTGTGCCTTTGGTTTTGTTATCTATGTTTTCAAATCTTTCACTAATTATATTTGTGTTTTCCCTCTTTTTTAAAATCTTTAAATCAACTCTATTATTTCTATATATTATAATGTAATTTATTAAAAAATAAATCATATATATATATATATATATGATATATTTAAATTTACATAATTTTCATTATTTAAAGTTAATGTTGATATTTAAAAATTGTTGTTTTATGAGATTAATTGATTACCTCATTTGATATTATATCATATTATTTTATTTATTTGTTGTCCATATCATTCATATCCTTATTTCTTCTATCAATTCTTCCTTTTTTTTGGTTTATTTCCTATTTGTCTTATTTTTCTCTTAGCTATTATTCCTTCTCATTCTTTAATAAATTTTTAACCCTTTCATAATTATTACTATTTTCTTTCTTTTCTAATTTTCTTTCTTCATTTGTAATTTTGTCTTCTATTATTTTATCTATTTAGTTTTACCCCCATTTTTCTATTTTTTAGAGTAATATAATCATTATTATTCTAGTATATTTCTCTTTGACTCTTTCTTCATTAGCATAGTATTTATTTATATCATATTTCTTGAATTTAATTTGATTTTCTACTTTAATCATTACATATTTCTTTATTATTTTTATTTGATTGACCTTTCATCACTTGTCTTTTTTCTTGCTTTTTAGTTTTTTCTTAATTTTTGGATAGATTATTACATTTTTAACATATCTTAACTTGTGTAACATATTAGTCCTATCTTATTAATTCTATTTTGATATCATTTTTTCTTCCTCATCTCTATTTTAGTATAACATAGATATCTTTCTTAGATCTTGGATATAATTTTATTTTTTGTTTATTCTTCTCATATCTTTTCGGTTATTTATAAATTATAGGTTTTTATATATTGTCTTTTTTTTAAGTTTAATTATTAAAAAATGTATAATTGTTAACCATCATCAATATTATCTCATTTTAGATATGTAATACTATTTTTCTAAAGCTTAAGTTCATATTTTTCTCTTATAATTATATAGCTCATTGTGTTTTTTGGTTTTTGTACTTTTTTATTTTGTATTTTACCTTACCTCAATATAATCATGTACTATTACTTTTTTATAATAATGATTACTTAAGCTTTATTCTAATTGTTCTGAGGTAACCTTTCTACAATACCATAGACCAGAACAAAATGAGCATATCTGGTGGCTTTCTTGACTGTTACCCACTATTACTTTTTTATAATAATGCTTACTTAAGCTTTATTCTAATTGTTTTGAGGTAAGCTTTCTACAATACCATATTCCAGAACAAAATGAGCATATCTAGTGGCTTTCTTGACTGTTACCCTATCTGCCCATAGAGCCAACTTTAACTTGGAGTCCCAAGCTCTCTTCTTCTTTTTAATGATCCTTTTAATGATCTTCATCAAGCTATTTTTCTTGATTATACTTGACCATTGCCCTATGGGTGATATGATGAAGAGTATGATTCCCAAATCCCATGCTTAGAATAGAAATTTGTGAATTCCTCAGACCTAAAGCACATTGCATTGTCTGAAACAATTTTCTCAGGCACTCCAAACATGGTTAATATGCTATCCATTAAGAAATCAATGACTCCCTTGATCTTTTTTGTTGGAATTGTTTCATTTAGTACAAATTTTCAAAAAAAAAATAGTATCTCTACGAATGGCTCATGCTTAGGGAAGCATACCCCTAATGGGTATGGTGAGAATCTAGATCTCATGGTGAAGTAGACCACCACAGAGAGACCAAAAAGAAACCCAGGAACTTGCTCGAACAAGGCAAGAAGACGCATTCGAAAGAAAACAAACCATACCTATATACACTAATTACAAAACTATACAATGTACATGGAGAATAACTTGTTTTAGGATAAATACGACTTGAAGAAATTTCAATGTACTGGTAGTTCTAGAACTTCACCTGCCAAGGATTACAAGAAATATGAGTCCTCTCCATGTGTATCTGCAATCAAATATGGCCCAAGTCACAGAGGATCAAACTTCCTATGTTTTCCTTCATCTTCCATCCTTGCATTCCACATTAAGACCATGCATCCAACTTCAAACTTCCTTTTAATGGCCTTCTTACCATACAAGTGTTTGACTTGAAGTTGCATCTTCTCATTTCCTTTATGAGCTTCTCTTCTAGTTTCATCAAACTCAACTAGTTCCTCCATCCTATGCTATATCTCATCACAAATTTTAGTATCATATTCTTAAAAAAAATTGTACATCCTTAAGAAGTTGTTATGATGTGTCCTTGCTTATACCCCATACATAAGGTTAAATGGTGATTTCCCAATGACCTTGACTGTAGTTTGATATGCCCATAATGCAAGTTGCAATTTTGAATCCCATGCTTTTTTATTCTTCTCAATCATCCATTTGATGATCTTCATCAAACTCATGTTGCTATATTATTCTTGTACATTCCCTTGAGGGTGATAGGGAGATGAGGTAGGAGATACATATACCATGTTTATTGCAAAAGTTAGTAAATTCCTTGGATCTAAAGCACATGGCATTGTCAAAAATGATTCTTTCTAGGACTCTAAATCTAATCAATATTTTATTCATCAAGAAATCAATTACCACTTTTCTTGTTGCTTTCCTTGTGGGAATGACTTCTACCCACTTTGTGAAGTAATTTGTTGCAACAAGGATCTAGGAGTGTGCCCCACTTAACTTCTCTGACATCTCACAAATAAAATCAATGCCCCACTATTGAAAAAGGGCCTAAACTAAAATTGGCCTAAGGGGGAGATTACCTAAGAACTTTAATTTACGAGTGAACCTCTGGCATGCATCACATTTCTTAGCAAACCTATGAGCATCTTTTAATATAGTTGGCCACCAAAATACTTCTCTTAGTATTTTGTGATAGTTTTTTTTTCCATGTAGTGACCTCCACATGCTCCTTTATGTATTTCAATTAAAAGTTCTCTTGCCTAATCTCCATCGACACATCTGAGTAACACACCCTCTAGGTTTCCCTACCATCGTTCACCATCAATAATGATATATTGGATAGCCTAAAGTTTTAGAGTTATTCTCTCATTATTAGTTATTCCTTCAAGGCATTGCATAGTCTACAAGTATTCCACAATTCTTTTGTACCAACCATAGGTATGCATGCCACATATGGGAGCAACATTTTCATGTTCAACTTGATTTATCTGATTGGCTTCTAGGTTGGCCCTATACATCAGTTTAGCTAGACCCTAACCTCTTACTAGCATTTTACTCTAGATATCAATATTGAACTCCTGGATCCTATTGATCCACCTACATCTTTGACTTGTGGTCTCCTATTGAGTAAAAATGTCTTTAACTGCTACAACTGGAAAATAGGCTACAACATTTACTCCAATAAGATATGATCTAAAAAATTTAACATCCTTGACCAAGGCATACATGTTTTTCTCTATGGAATCATATTTAAGCTCAGTGGCCTACAAAGACTTGCTGAAGAAAGCAATAGGTTGTTCAAAGCCGTCATCGTTCTTTTTCAATAATACACCTGCCAGAGTATGGAATGAAGAAAAAGTGAATAATTTAAATGGATTTGCATAATCAAGGGATTTGAGCACAAACACTTCTTTGATCGCATCTTTTATGTCTTTAAAATCTTTGGTAGGTTCTTCATTCCATGCTACCTTTTCTCCTTTCTTTAGCATTTTAGAGATAGGCATAACAATTTTAGCAAATTTAGTGACAAATCTTCTCACAAAATTAATTTTCCTAAAGAAAGATTGGATTCCCTTGACATTTCAAGGCTATGGGATATTTTCTATTGCTATCACATGTTCAAGATCAATCGTAACCCCATCTTTTGAAATAATATTCCCCAACGGCTTACCTTCCTTAACCCTAAAAGCACACTTTTTGGGATTCAAAGAAATCCCATACTCCAAAGCTCTAAAAAATATCTTTTCCAAGTGAGAACAATGATCTTCTTCTTTCTTGTTGTGTGCAGTCAAGTCATCCTAATATATATCTAAGAATAAATCAAGAAAATTAGCAAATACCACGTCCATGGCTCTTTGAAATGATGCACTAGCATTGATCAATCCAAATAGTATTCTCACATACACATAGGTTCCCCATGGTGTAGTGAAAGTAGTTTTGTATTGTTTATATTCTTTCACCATGACCTAGTTATAACTTGAGAACCCATCCATCATTGAGAGCAGTTCACACCCTATCACCTTTTGTAACATAGCCTCCATATTAGGTAGAGGGTAATTGTCTTTCAAGGATGCTACATTTAGATTCCTAAAATCTACACAAAGCCTTAGGTCACCGTTATTTTTCCTATCCAGAACCAAGTTTGAAACCCATGAAGAATTTCTTATTGGTTTGATAATTCCAGCATCCCTTAACTTGATGAGTTCTTCTTGCATTTTTGGCTACAATGTGGGATTTATTGGCCTTTTTCTTTTTTCTAAAAGGTTTCACATTAGGATTTAGAGGTATTTCATGCTAGAATAGATCTTCCCTGTAAGCCTTTAGGTCATCAGATGACTAGGAAAATACATGTCTATACTTCCTCAACAAAGCAATTAGCATGGTCTTGACATGCGGTTTCATCTTCTTGGGAGGATTCTTGGTTCCAAGATTAATTTATTCTTGATATTCCTTGTGGGAAGTTGTCTTCTTAACAATTTCCTTATCAGGGCCTTCAAAGACCCTCCCTAATGCAACTAATCATTTGTGAATCTTATAGGTTTTCAATTGAATCACTTCATTCCCAAATAGTGTTTCCATACCATCCACTTCTACTACTAATGAACTGAAATCAATCTCTTGGATTTCATATTGATCAATACAGTGCAAAAATTTCAAAATATTATTGTCATCATAAAATACTTGCTAGCTGCAAATATTTTCAAGCAATGCAAGATGAGTTTTCACCTCTATTTTTGAGATACCATAAAAAGTGACATCATATAATCTTACAACAATATTGGATAACAAATCTTCCCTAACACTCATTCCCCTTTCTATCTAGGCTATGTTAAAAGCATCAAAGGCCTTGATGGTATCCCAAACTGCATTCCTATATTGTTTAAGCCTTTTATTTGTGGACACAAATTTGGACCTAACTTGGGAAACCACTAATTCAGAATCTCCTAACACCTTTAACATCTAGAAACTATGTTTTAAGGCTAATTTTAAACCAAGCAATAAGGCCTCATACTCAACCACATTACTTGTGCAAGAAAATTTCAACAAGAATGAGTATTTGAATTTTTTACCTTGTGGGGAGATGAGGATAAGCCCTATACCAGAGACTTCCTTAGAACAAGCTCCATCAAATTACATAGTCTAGAGAGTGTCTCTTTGTGGTACATCTAGGATAAGCCCTATACCAAAGACTTCCTTAGAACAAGCTCCATCAAATTACATAGTCTAGAGAGTGTCTCTTTGTGGTACATCTAGGACCTCTCTATCAATTGGTTTAGGTTTAACATCTTCCTCTTGTTTCAACTCTTCAACCTGAAAAGGGTCCAAACTAGTATCCACAAAGTTGATTATCACTAGTTTGTGTGGATCTCCTAGATATTTAGTCATATGAAGAGGTCTTGGTTCTCTAGCAATGTTGAAATATTTTTGGTCAATAGAAAAATTAGCAAAATATAAATCACATTCAATTCTCCAACCCATAGACACACTACATTGTCTTGATAGAAACATCCCATAATTTGGTGGGATATCCACCACTATGATACGCATGTACAATTCCTTCTCACGGAATGTTGCAAGCTTATATGGGACTCTGTTAATCACTCCTATAATAGTTAATTCTCTCGAGTCCATGGTATAACATTTTCCATAAGAACTATCAATCTTCAAACCCATTTCTTCCATAATTTTCATTGCCATCACATTGTTTGAGGCCCCTAAATCAATAATGTTTTTATTTAACAACTTCCCATCAATAATAAAACTCATAAAAATGGCTTAATATGACTTCGGGACACAATGATGATAGCCCCCAAGTATAACTTGGGATTTTTATTAATGAATCCTTCCACTTTATCGCCTTTTTCTTGATCTTTGATTACCTTAGGAGGATCAATCACCAATTTTTCTCTAGAGGCTACAACTACAATATTAATGAGGGAAACAATATTATTTTTATGTTCATCAATCCTCATCATTTCCAAAAGTTGAACTGTAACCTTAACTTGAGACAACACCTAAAACATATCCATAGGAGTATACTTTGGTAACTTAGGAAAACCCACTTCCTTAACAATCATTTTATCAGTTTGTTTCTCACTCTTTTTGGTACTACACTCCCACTCTTTAGCATCTCCAAATGAGGAAGAGGATTCACCATCTACCTTGACTTTTATCACCCTTCTTAACCTAATTTCTAGCTTCTTTGTTCTCCTTGGGTTTTACTACATCTTTCTTGGTTTCTATCTTGAATTCTTTGTCATCCACCTTCTTCTCTTTAATGAACATGTTTCCTGGCTTACCTTAATCACCATTCACAACTCTATTTCACAAATTATAATTACTCATTGCTCGATTAGCCAATGCAACTATCATATTTTAAATTTATGCATTAGAGGTCCTAAAAAAAAAAAACATTATCTAATTCAAGATTATAAATGTGGTAGTCATTGCCTCCCTCTTCATCTGAGAAAACCTACTAATGGTGTGCACCTACTTCTTGTCTTTGAATTTCAACATCACCTCTGCAAGGATCATCATCTAGAGAATATTCATTACAAGAAAAATCTAATGATGTCATTTGTACATTTACTATCTCATCCTAATATTTAGAAGGCTCAAAACCTCCTTAATCATCTTGTGACTCCTCCATAGATCTTTCCACAACACATTGTTGTGGTGAATGAGGCAACCGACATACCATTCACCATGGTAAATCTTCAATAACATTCATAGATTTTTTTTGCAAGGGGTCACATGTAGCTTACACCTAAACATTTCTCTGCTTGTTATAAAATAGCTTTCCATTGTTTTGGTTAGTGTGCTAAGGGTAATCTTGTAACCTTGGTGGCCTTTCATTTCTTTAGAATTGAAGTTTTTCATTCTTTTCCACATTTTGCAAGAAACTAAGAACCTAATCCAATTTCTCATCTGGAGCTACAGTTTTACCAACTTTTTCATTTTGAGCTCTAGGGTTCTTCAAACTTTAGGTTCATCTCTTCTCCCTACATTACCTGATGCTCTACCATTGTTCTCTATATAAACTACCATTTTGTAGGCCTCTCTTAGATTTTTGGGATTCTTATCTCTAAGTATGTAAAACATTTTTGAATCATATACATTACAATAGACCACTAGGCATGCATTTTCATCAGGACCTAAATACTCAGGGACTCTATGCATAGCCTTTTGGAACCTTACAATAAATTAAATTTCCATTTCATTATGTCCCTTTGTGATATTGTTAAAATCATTTAGCCTAAACCTAGGGTCAGTTTGGTCTCTATATTGGTCTTTGAAAACTCTATAAAAAGTATCATTTCAATCAATACTTGCATCATGCAAGCTCATATACCATTCTCTAGCATCTTCAATAAATGATTGCATAAAATATTTCATAGCAAAAGCATCATCCCATAGCTCAAACTCCTCATAAAAACTCTAGAAATCCTTCAAATGATCTTCACCATTGAGAGTATTGCTACCAGTAAATTTGGGCAAATATTTTCTTACATTATCTAGAACAGGATTTGGGTACCATGGGATTTCATCAAAGCATAATTTCCTATACCTATCAGTGTGTAATATTATTCTTCCAAAGGGTCCTTCCTGCTCATTTTGGTTGTCATGATTCCTTCTCCTATCATAATGTTTTTCAAACCTTCTCAGTTGTGAATCATATTGGTCATTATGTTGGGTTGTTCTAGCCTTGTTTTCTAGCTGTGAGGATGAATTGGAAGGATTTGTGCTAAATGAGGGTTTTTCATTTAAATTAGGACTTGAAGATGATGTGTGGGCTTGAGGAATTTTAGTTTCAAGGACATAAGTCTTTATAGTGGATTCTAAGAAACCTAGTTTCCTTTTCATTTTAGTATTCATAGCTAGTAGTTCCATCTCTTGCACTCTCTTGTCCAACTCCTCATTTTCTTTTATTAGCTTATCAGCCAATGAGATAGAATCATTCTATGTGTAGACACATAAAAATGACCTAGGCCCACTAGCTCTATTTTTACCACTTTTGTCCTAGCATAATTAGGAGATCTTAATTATGTTCTTGGTCCGCTTCTGACTATTAATTAAATAATTCATTATTATTTAATTAATTCATGTCTCTTATGTTCTACATGATTATTAAATAAATAAATTTCATTTATTTATTTAATACGTCACTAAGGGTTTATTATCCTCTTACAATTAAATAAATTGATTAATTTATTTAATTACCTTTATTCATTTATTCTTCCTCGTTATTAAATAAATGAATTATATTTATTTAATTAATGTCACTCATTCTCACAATTAAATGAATTTACTAATTTATTTAATTATCGGTCATATTCTCTAAATTAAATAATTATCTTTAATTATTTAATTTCCAAATTAAACATTTCCTTCATTTTAAATAAATGAAATTATTTAAAATGATCTCATTTTCTTAACTGTTAGTTCATTTTAGTAAATAATCTAAAAATCAATTATTTATGATCATGCAAAATCCATATTTTGAAATAATTTAATTTAAAATGGTAATTTTCTTCCAAAAATCAAGTAATTGATCAAATACTTGATTTTCCAAATCTTCCTTTCAGTTCAACTCTTATCTTATTGATTTTTTGAATCTCACAAATTAGGTAGTCTTTATCTTCTTGATTTTTGAAAATCTTTATCTTTTTGACTAATTATGTCATTTATTCTCGACCGTCGATTCAATCTTCTCATATGACATTTTTGCCACTCATTTAATTATTTTACCCTAACCCTAATTAGGGATTGTCACATGAAATTTTGTCCACTGATTTTAGGCTTTGTCAATTTTCAGTCTCGTCTATCCGTCCAAAAATGCATTTTCTATAAGATGCCAATTTTGCTCTCATTTTTGACTATTCATGATCATACTTACATTTTCTTTGCAACATTCATGATATTTTGGCATATTCAAATCTAGTCTTCGATATTATAGTCATTTTCTCATAGGCATAGACATTTATATTTCGAATCATTCAAATCTTGTTTACGACTTTGTCATAGTCTTTGTTATCAAATTGGTCACACACTCGATCTGAGGGCAACAATCAACAAGTTAGAAGGTGCTATGAAGGTGAATCACGGAAGCTTCAATGAGTGACAAGATAATCATTTCATTTGTTTTTGCTTTCATTGTACTTGATAGCTTCTTTGGGTTCTTATGCTTTAACATCTAATAATCTAACCCTTAAGAATAATAACCCATTGAAACATTGGTGAACCTAACGTCTTTAGTTTCTATTCTATACGATTTTTTGGTTTTTTGTCATTTTTGTACGTATAGGTATGGAAAGCTGCATTTGTCTTTTTATCATGCCACATCTGATGCTTTACATGCATTTGAAGGATAAAACGACACAATTGCTCTAAGGTACCACAATCGCAATACGTAATGCCACATTTGACATAAACAAGCCACATCTGTCTGTCAGACCAAGACACATTTGCTCTACTGTGATGCATTTTCCTGGTAACTTTTTCTTCCTTTTGGATTTTGGTTCTTTTTGTTTTTTGTTATTTTTTGTTTTGCATTCTAATTTTTTTGTTTTTTGTTATTTTATGTTTGGCATTCTGGTTTTCTTTTCTAGCATAGGTTTTTCGTGTTACTAATCTTGGTTTACAGTGTGTGGCAGTAACGTTTCATGGGTCCAAGACTAGTTGATAAAACTACTAACTTGTGCTTTTGTAGGTTCGATTGTCCAAGACTCATTTCTAAACATTGTGTTTGTTTCTTTTTAGATTACGACACATTTATTTTTGGTGCACTTAAAATAAACATGTGTTTCATTTTTTTTATTGTGTTTGAAAGTGATAGGAAAATATTCTCTCACCCTATGCAAACTAGGTGATTAGAAAGCTAGACCCACTTTATCCTTGTGTAACCTTGATGCAATAACCAAAGTATCCTCTCCCCTTGCACAGTAATGCAATCCTGGGTGTAAGAGAAATGATTATTGCCTCTAGAATATGGGTTTTTCTAGGGATTTCATCGCCCCAACATGACTCAAACTGGCAATGGAGCTAAAGCCAAGCTACCCCTGACTGGTATATAAATGTGAATCTTAAGTACATCCATAAAATTTGTTGAGCTTAACGTCTTCAGGCTAGAGTGCCACCTAAATTGTGATTAATCTCTTTCCCCATGTATGGCCACTCAAACAGGGGTCTCGAATTAAAAAATCTTGTATATAGTAAGCACAAAACATTTTATTTGCTAGTACAACACCGGTCAGTGTGAAGACTTCCACATCTTTGTAGTCTTTAGTACAGGTGATCAATCTGCCATGAGAGTTTCATGGGGATTGGAAGCTTGGTTGGCCTAAGAAGAGAGTGCACTATAAGGGGGAGCCCATGTAGCCAAGCTTCTGGATTCACACGCTACTAATATGTGGTTGGGGAAACCCATGTGGTGTGTAGTGAATAATGTCCTAGCCTAACCTAGGATCATGCTTGTTCTCTTGTGTGCTTGTTTACTTTTCAAAACATCGTGCTTGCCAAGTGTTTGTTGGTTACTTAAACAAAAAAAACAACACCCAAACACATGGAAACAAATTTTTAAACTTTCAATAATTTGATCTTTTTCCCACAAACATCAAAAAATTGACTTTTTTGCATTCTGCATCGTATTTGACAAACCACAATCGCTCTATCAAATCGCATTTGAAAGCCTTCAAAACTCATCTGCTCTATTAAACCACATTTGCTACTCAAAACATTATATTTTCTTGTATTGAAACATATTTTCCTTTTGTAAATCTGCATCCGAAATACCGAACCACATTTTCCATCTCTAAAGCTGCATTTGAAAAAATGAATTGCATTTGCCATTTCTAGAGCCACATAATTCAATAACCGAGATGCATTCGTGGCCTAAAATGATGCATTTGTCTAGAAACATAATACACCTTGTTGCAAACCAGAATTCAAGTCCACATATCTTATCATACTGTCAAAACATGTTTTTCAAAGGTATCTTTTAGAAACCAAAATTGAAATTGCTCAAAAAATCCTTCATTTGCATTCATTAGCTCGCGTCTTAACCATAAGTTTAAAATCTCCAAGCTTTTAGTTACATTCCACTAGGTGTCGTAATCATCATTTTCTTTAGCATAAATTTGTCCTTAAGTTTCATTTTGGAAAATTTTGGATTAGGTCAACTCATCACACTTTCCAAAAAACCATTGTGTTGAAAATTAGGTTATCCTGGGACTTAGTCATAATTCCTCTTTTCTAGATAGGCAGGCTCACTCGTCATTTTGACCTAGTCATTTAGTCACCTTAGCAAGTCCTTTGATAACCAAAATTGAGACATAAGTCAAGCTTAGAGTGGTTAGAAAAATCTTTCTCCAAATATTGTCTAAACTTAGTCCTCATTTTAAACTTAGACTTTGCATTGTCCACCATTAGTCCTCATTTTAACCTAGACTTTTTATTAATCATTCTATTCCTCATTTGACACTTTGGCCTTGACAACCTTGTCATTTTGCATCAATCATTTCTTTAGTCATCACCTTGCATTGTCATCCTTTGTCACAAAAATACAAAAAAAACATAGGCTAGTATCATCCTTGCATTTAGTCATCATTTTCATTACCCTCATTTGAGCAATTCCCTTTTATGGTGGAAACTAGACTCCAAAGAAAGAAATGACAAATGGAAAACTTTGGACAAGAATCTAATCCCAATGACACTTATGACCCAAATTGGACTTTTGACGACCCATTTAGGAACACTAATACTCAACCTCTCGTGACCATACCATCCTCATCAAATAGTCCCTTTGAACCATTTTTACCTAAGGATGAATATGGATGAATACTTGAGGAAAACCTAGAGGTAGCAGCACAAGATCCAGAAGTGACCAATTTCATAGAACAAATGGTCTTATATGACAGACACAGATATTTAGCCATACTTTTAAGTCAAGGAGCTAAATTACCTCATGGGTTCAACATTAATACTTTGAGACCAACATCTCCTAACCATAATGTCAACAACACGAATAACGTGTTCAATAGTGGTTAACCTCCAAACAACACAAGCAATACCTTTTTTGATGCTACCTCAAAAAATGTCATAACGACCATGAATGCTACCTCCAATATTCCAAACAACTCTAATTCAATAGATGATACATCCGTTAGAGGAACCAAATCTATCACATTTCCCACCATATCCACAATATCGTCACAATTGGATAGAGCCACCTTTGGGTCCTTGACAATGTGGGAAAGTTATTCCAATCCTCTCTTTACCACTACGGTAAATTCCACGGGGGCATCATCAAGCCATACAAATCCTCCATTGACAACTACATCTAGTATCATGATTACATCTTCATCATATTCTCTCATTGCTACCTCACATAATCATTTGGATGGAGGTAAATGACGTATCTTTATTCAAGGACCACAAAAAAATGTTAATGCGTCAACACAGTCTAATGCCATCACCTCCCAAGGATAAAATATGATCGTTCCCCTTGTACAAACCCAACAATTTGGACAAGATAGTCAAAACACACAACCTATGGCATCATTTGCACATCAAAATATTCATGGTCACCATACTCCCCAAATATCGCCCCAAATGGCTGGGGGACACATCCTGACATACTCATCCCATATTCATACCCATCAACATGTCCCCAATCCAAATTTTCAATACCAACAACACGCAAATCAAAACACATTGAATACATGTCACAACAACATGTACCTCAACAACACACCAACATCCACTCACAACAAATGGGGACCTATGGTGTACTAATAAATTCAATGTATGGGGCCACAAATGACCCTATAATCGATGCCTTGCAAGCAAAGCTAGTGGGTCTAGAGAAGACCATAGAAAACATACAAATATTAGGCAAGAAATCAGAAGTGTCATACGATTTATCTGTATATCTCTTTGACATGAACTTATACACGCCACCATTTCCTTTGGGATATGCATCACCAAATTTTACGAAATACAGAGGAAAGACAAACCCTAACAAACATGTCTGAGAATTTGCAACCAACTATATAGGCATCGCATATGAACGAACATACTTTATGAGACTTTTTTCTAAAAGTCGTATAGGTCTCGCCCTTGAATGATTCTCCACTCAAAAGGACATCCAAACATGGGATGAACTTAAACACAAATTCATAAAAAAATATGCATACAACATTAACATGGACATGTCTATTACTAGCTTATGTAATCTCACGCAAGAGGATGCTGGTGAAACATTAATCCCATTCTTCAAAAAATGGAGAAGTCTAGATAGTCATTGTCACATCGACATACCCAAAAAGGAAAAGGTGGAAATGTTCGTTCAAACACTTCTAAGCCCTTTCAAATATGCAATATAGGTGCATTGTTCCACAACTTTCATAGACCTAGTCGAAAAACGTGTTCAGATTGAGAAAGCCCTTATTGGAAAGGGAGAGCTAAAATATGGTCATAAAAACACAAATGCAAATCCTCTTATTGACAAAAATAAGTATTGGGTCAAAAATAAACATGTTACCAATGACCGTGTTGTTGATTCCAAGGCTCTAAACACTATGGGTTGTGTATTGGCTCTGAAAGAGGTTCAATCACAAAACAAGCCAACAACAATACTAACACCCCCCACCAATGCCACCCCAAACAACCAAAATGGTCAAAATAGTCAGAATCAAGGACAATACCATTAGATAAGACAATTCCCCAAGGGTCGCACATACACTCCCATGGGTGATCCCATCAAAGAAGTCCTCAAGAAATGCCTTCAGAATGGTGTCATCACACTTCAAGAAGCAAAACCATATGACCCAGGAAAATTCAAACTAGCATGGTGGGACGATAATTCATTTTGCGATTATCATCAAGAAAAAGGACATAAAACTTCTTTTTTTTGACAACTCAAAAATATTGTACAAGACCTTATTGAGAATTGTATCATTGAGGTAGGTGGACCACAATTTTCCTCTAATTCAGATCATACCATTCATAAGAACCCACTGCAATATCGTGGCTCTAATAATGCTTCAAAATTAGGTCCTAAGACAAACAATAATCAAGCCAATTACACCCATGCAAAGTATAACTATTCAGGTGGACCTATTATTAACAATGTCTGAACTGACGATGAATACGTCAACACCATGACAGTCAAATGAGCACCCCAATACAATGCCACTACGTGAAGTGGCAATATCACCATAGTTGGTCTGCCTCCTACTAGGAAACCTAAGATCAGCATACCTAGTCCATCTCCTAGGTAGTCACAACCCACCTTGACCACAAAGCAATGGCAACCTAAGAGTCAATTCAACCTTATTGACTAGCTTGGAAAAACTCCCACGCAGATTTCCATACTTGACCTGCTTCACATTTCTCCCACACATAAGGCTATACTAGATAAAACCCTGCAAGAGTCCTCCATCTCTAAGGATATTGATGTCAACCAATTTGAGACCATGGTAGGATATCTCACTACACCTCATCATGTCACCTTTTCTAATCAGGATTATTCAGCACCCAAGACCAACCATAATGATGCACTACATATCGAAACTTTCATCCATAAGGACAAGGTCAAAAGAGTTTTAGTAGATGGCAAAGTAGGATTGAACATATGCTCCTTAAAATTGGTTGAGGCCCTAGGATTTTTTCATGCATGTGTAGACCCTACAAAGAGTATAGTCATAAAAGCATATGATGACGAAGAATATTCTTCATAAGGCATTATTTCTCTTCCTATTAGAGTGGGACCAGTCATTGTGGATACAAATTTCCAAATCCTAGATCTAGAATTACCTTACAACACCTTGCTTGGCCTCTCATGGATTCATACCCTAAAAGTTGTTCCCTCCAAATATCACCAATGCTTAAAATTCCCATTTGACAGCACATAAATCATTATCTATGGAGACTTTGACCCTTTTCAATATTGCATGGTCAACCTAAGGGGTATTTCTGAAAACCAAGTGCCCATCAACCGAGAAGCTCCTAGCTTCTCTTCTTCTAAATACATTAACCCATCCACAGTTGCATCATCTTACATGACCATTCCATCCACATCCTCAACCGTGCCACCATCTTCCACACTTCCTAAGGATGAATCCAATATTAAGATCCAAGACCTAGGATATGGAGAATTCAAAATACGTATGACATACAACATCACAACAATACCCAAGTCTCTGAAGGTCTATGGTCGACCATGTTTCAGAATGGAACCCAAAGAAATTTTCAAAGTTCCACCAAAAACAATTTTCATAAAATGGGGAGACATGAATAACGAGGACCTAGTCGATATTAGAGAGATGGATCTATAAATAAATGGTAGACCTACCCCCATTACTAGTTAAGAAATATGGCAAGAGGTATTATACAATGAAGGATAAAGGCTATGATGGTACTAGTGGCCTAGGAAGAAATGAAATTGGATGAAGAGAGCCCATAAAAAATTTCAAAATACCAAATTTTCTTGGGTTAGGGTATGGATTTCCTAATAATGATGATGGATGTACCGATGGAATTTTGAGTGAGCGAGTGCATGCTTCGAAAAGTGTTGAGACCATCAAGGAATCCCTTACTGAAACTAACTCTCATGAGTGGGAATTTGGCTCCTAAAGATCCTTCAGTGACTATTTCCTTGATGATTTGTTCCTTAAAGATGGGGAGATGACCTCTAAACAATTTTTTTGGAAAACATTTAAAATTGATAAGGCATCGAATAGTCATAGTCCCATTTACCTTCCCCATGACATACAAACCCCACCATCTGAATCCCATCAGTCAAATCAATCTGAGTTTCCAGATTACACTGACAACCACAACTATGAGTCATTCATCCCCTACTTTGACAACAAATATGAAACAAGTGAAGGAGAATATTGGATAGAGTCTGGTGTAGAATTAGATGATGATAACTTCATCTACAATATATTTGAGTTTTTTTGCATGCTTTTTGCATCTTCCCCACAAGTCACCAATGCTAACGATGGCATTTCCCTAGTCTATCCACAATTAATCGACTGGAACCAACAAGCCCTGCCAGTCCTGGAAACCTTTTAGAATGATGAGGCTATCATAGAATTTATGGGGTTACATGAGGGCATACCTAGTGGTGATCACAAGGTAGGATTCACCATTGACCTAGATTGCATAGCATACTTTGGCGAGACTACTCTATCCTCCAGTCACAAAATTAAAAATAAGAATAAAGTTTAAAATGAAACATCTTTAGGTGGAAATGAAAAGGTGCCTTCTGATGATGAAAAAGTAAAAATAAATGATGTATATCCGGGTGAAAACCTCTTCGAGGCACCCAAAGATGGAGGATTAGACTTTCTCCTAGTAACTCAAGAGAAATTAGCTATGCTCATAGAGGAAACTATAGTAGAAAAAACATATCAACAATAGAAGATCCCAAAATGGTCCTCTTTGTTGCATCCTTGACTGAAGAAGAGAGATCAAAATTTCACAAATTCTAAATTGTAGAATGTAAATTATACATCACATGGTCCTATGCTAACATTCTTGGAATAGACCTAGAACTGGTTCTACACCATCTGCCACTATTTCCAAATGCCAAACCATTTAAACAGAAGTTATGCAAAATGCATTCTCAGGTCGCCCTATTGGTCAAGGCTGAGTTGAAGAAACTTCTAGATGCTAGATTCATATGGCTTATTGATTATGCTAAATGGATATCTAACCTGGTACCAATAACAAAGCCAAATGGGATGATTCAAGTCTACAAATATTTTAGAGACCTAAACAAGGCATGTCCAAAGGATGATTTTCCCTACCAAATATAGATATCATTGTCAATCTCATGGCAAGATACGAGATGCTATCCCTCATGGATGGTTTCTCAGGCTACAATTAAATTCACATTTCCCTAGAAGACCAACATAAAAAAAAATTCACTTGCTCTTGGGGTACATACTACTAGAATGTCATGGCATTTGGTCTTAAAAATGCAGGCACCAATAGCAGAGAGAAATGACCACAATCTTTCATGACATGATGCATAAGATAATGGAAGATTACGTGGAGGACCTTTTGGCTAAATCAGTAACAAGAACAAATCATCTGAGAGTGTTAGACACAATTTTCAAGAGACTAGAAGAATATAAGGTCAGACTGAATCCTTAAAAATGTGTCTTTGGCGTAACATTTGGGAAACTTTTGGGATACATAGTTTCTTGAAGAGGGATTGAGGTTGATCAAGAAAAAGTAAAATCCATCATGGAAATCTCTCCTCCTAGAGGAATAAGTGAACTCAAAACCTTGCAAGGTAGGCTACATTCTATCCAACGCTTCATAGCATAATTGGCCGACAAGTGTCAACCATTTCAATATCTTATACGTAAAGGAATCCCCTTTGTGTGAATAGATAAGTGCCAAGATTCCTTTCAACAAATAAAAGACTACCTATTGTCACCGCTCGTCCTTATGCCTCCCATTCAAGGAAAAAATTTGATCTTATACATCTCGGCCACTACATTGGCACTGGGGGCATTACTAGCATAGAACGACAATGACTAGAAAGAAAGAGCCATATATTATATCAGTCAGACACTGGTCGGGTATGAACTGAATTACACATCAATTGAACACACTTGTCTAGTAGTGGTCTTTGTAGCTCAGAAGTTAAGACATTATATGTTAAGCCATAAGACACAATTGGTAGCAAGAAATTGACCCTCTCAAGTATCTATTAAGTCGGGCAACATTAATAGGACGTCTAGCAAAATGGGTCATGATTCTGAGTGAATATGATATTCAATATCTAGAAAGAAAGGAAATAAAGGGACAAGTCATAGTAGACCAATTGGAAAATGCACCTATAGAAAGTGACCACCCCTTAGTGACAGATTTTCCAGATGAGTCAATATTCCATACAGAACCTAAGTCACCTTGGAGACTCTATTTTGACGGATTACACACTAATCATGGCTTGGGGGCAGGGATCCTGTTCATCACCCCCCAAGGAGACTCAATCCCCAAGTCTTTCCACATAGTATTCCCATGTACAAATAATGTGGCAAAATATGAGGCACTGGTTATAGGACTTAGAATGACAATAAAATGGAATATTAGAACACTTCATGTCTATGTGTATTCTTAGTTAGTCATCAACCAAGTTAGCAATGACTAAAACACTAAAGATGAGAAACTGATGCCATACAAATGAATGGTTGACAGTTTTCAAACATATTTTCACATGGTGAATTTTGAACAAGTTTCGAGAGCACAGAACAAAGCAATAGATGCTATGGCTACAATGGGCTCTCTTCTCAACATTCCACACAATATTCCTCAGCTAGAATTCCTAATAGAACAATTGTTGGTCCCTACCTATGACATTCCAGAATCAGAGATGGTCTGCGAAATTGTTGGTCCCAATTCTCCCTGGTACCTAGACATTTGCGACAACCTTAAGTCCTAAACCCCCCCTAATCTGTCTAATAACCATAGGAAGTCCTTTGTTTGAAAATCTGCAAGATATTCCATCGTTAGTGACACCCTTTACCACCGTAGCTTTGATGACACCCTCCTTAGGGGTATGTGCAGAATCATGATGGGCCAAAAAGTGGCAATATGATGGGTATGTGGCTGACAATTTTTTTTTAACCCAAAATTGATGAAACAAAAAGGTTTTTTAAAGGAGATTCTCAAATTTCTACCAATATAAATTATTCTTTACTTTGAACTTAATAAGTAATTATTATTCATTTTCTATTCAAATTATGACTAAAGTCCTGATTGATAGGCTAATTGGAAAACATCTATAGCTTTTAAACAGTATCACATTTTTTTAATCCAAAACATGCGTCACATTCTATGCTTCACATACTATAGGATTAAAAAAAGAGAAAAAAAATCATGAAGTTTTGACCAAGTTAAGGTGGTCAGACATATGAGCTTTTTTATATTTTTTAAAAAATGTAATAAAAAATTCATAATTAAATATTAACTTGGAAAAAAATACAAAAAATATGCATCACATCGGGACATGAGTCTTCTACATATATCTAAAATCTTATAAAAAAATAATATCATTTTATTGTGGTTAGGGTGGTCAAACAGACACCTACTTATTAATTTTTCCTTGAAATTTGAGTAGTACTGCATTGAAATTTCAAATTTTCACAAAATAGCTTCTTTTTTTTTTAAACCTAGTAATTTAGAAACTACATTCAATTTTCTACAAATTGTATTGTTACATATTTTTGAAATAATATAGATAACTTATTCAAATTTTTACGTCAAGTTGCCTAACTCTAATTTTTCTGAATTTTTTTGCCACTTAAGGGCCTATTTTTTCCATGATGATCCTGCACATACCCTTAGATTTCTCAACACCAATGAAGCACACACAACCTTATGAGAAGTACATGAGGGTATATGCATATCTCATTCGAGTGGTCCTACTCTAGCCAAGAAGATAATGCGACTTTGGTACTATTGGCCTACCATTGAAAAAGATGCACTAGAATATGTCAGGACCTATCGCCAATGCCAGATTGACAGTGATTTGATTCACACTCTAGCGTAGGAACTTTGGCCGATCACTTCTCCTTGGCCCTTCGCACAATGGGGAGTCAACCTTATGGGTAAGATCCATCCTACCTCATCTAATGGCCACAAATTCATCATAACCGCCACTGAGTATTTTACGAAGTGGATCAAAGCTATCCCCCTGACATACATAACTAATAAGCAAATATCCAATTTCATTCTGAACTACATCATTTTTTGATATGGTCTTCTGCAATCCATCATCACTGACAATGGACGTCCATTTAAAAACCAGGATGTTCATGAGTTATGTGAGTGATTTCACATACAACATCATTTTCCCTCTTCGTATTACCTGAAAGGAAACAATCAAGCCGAGGCATGAAATAAAACCATTGTTAAAATACTGAAAAAGATTGTCAATGACGTTGGCTATGACTGTCATATTCAACTCAACATTGCTTTATGGGCTTACCGAACTAGCATTCGTACAACCACAAGAGCCACCCCACTCACCCTGGTCTTTGGAGTTGATGCCATCTTTCCCATTGAGGTTAAAATTCCTTCCTTACGAGTCTCCTTGAAGGGTCTCATGGATGATGAGGATTATAGACAGTCACACTTTCATGAGATGGAGATGTTAGAAGAAAGAAGAAAAAAATCCCTAAACCATCTACAAGCATATCAAAACCATCTCTGTCATAGTTACAACAAAAGAGTCATGGTCATGAAGTTTGAAATTGGTGACTTAGTCCTCATGCAGAACCCTAAGAACTAGGCTGATAGAGAAAATCCAAGAAAATTTGAACCAAACTAGTTGGGTCCTTACACCATCATATCCTCTTTTGGTTTGAGAGAATATCAGCTGGCTACCCAAGACAATGAACAATTGGCGGATCCCATCAATAGTCTACATCTCTGCAAGTTCTATGCATAGCATCAGGTCAAGTCGAAAACCTTGAAAATACAAAAAGAAAAATGATAAAAAATTGTTGCCTTGATGAAAACCTGGCAAACAGGCATCTTGGCGGTACCCAAAAAAAATATTAAAAAATGAAAATGACAAAAATAATAAAGAGAAATAATTCATCCAACAGTGAAAACCTAGGAAACAGGCACTTTGGATAAGTACCATGGTGAAAACATGGCAAAAAAGTGCCATGCGTAGTCAATCATTGCTCTGCCATTTACTGTCACTTTATCTATCTTCCCTAATGATGGAACACATTTCCCATGACTATCATGACACTTGAGATGACATCATACCCTCTCTCTCATTGCTGATAAATGATTGACATCAAGTCCTGCATACCGTCCACTCGACATCACATGCGTATCCATCTTCATGTCCTTTAAAATTGGCTAAGTCTTGGACGTAACTAGTGGAAAATTTTTGATCATGTGACAAGTAGTGGGTATTGTACATGGTCTGGGAAACTTTAAAGGTCCTGAAAAAAGACAAAAACATTACAAAAAGTCTTGAAAAAAGATAAAAGCATTACAAAAAGTCTTGAAAAAAGGCAAAAACATTACAAAAAGTTTAGAAAAAAGACAAAAACATTACAAAAAGTCTAGAACAAAGACAAAAAAATTACAAAAATTCCTAAAGAAAGACAAAAACATCATAAAATATCTTGAAAAAATAACTACAAATTCAAAAACGTCTTGAAGAAATCCAAAAAAATCAAAACATGGCAAGAAACATAAAAACATTCAAATAACACTTCAAAATCCCAAAAACAGAGTCATTTCAAGTCGCATTTGACCATGTCAATCATATTAGTCTAGTATTTGTCATTTTTCTAAATTACGTTGTCTCTACACATTCGCTACGTAGGCAATACTCAATTTTGAGTCTCCGAGACATTAGCTCAATCCTTTTAGGTTTTTCAAAATAAATTCAGGACGCAATTTTTGGTCATCAAGACAAAGTCATTGGTCATGTCGAACTACGAGGTCTCTAATTGTATGATGTAGGCAAGGCCATCTATCGATGAGCCCCTGAGGCCACACTAGGTCAGTCCATTAGGGTTCATGACATTACACCGGCACACACGTCAAGAGTCTTCAAGACAAAAAAATCATTTTCCAAACGGGAAAATTTCTAAGAACAAATTATGACAATCATTTCAATGTGTTAACATTGACATGTAGTCAACACAAGTCAATTCAGTCAAATCCAATCGAACTTAGTCAAAACAGGTCACATTGTCGTGACCAACCAAACTATCAACTCTTGGTTATTCTTCAAATGTGTCCTTTTGAAGAACAATCTCTCTTATTCATGCCTTAGGATGTGTCCTTCCTAGGCATTATCATTGTCATTGGACATTTTAAGGGATCTTCTTGACATCTAAGGATCACTCCTCTCGACATCAATATTCTTCAGATGTGCCCTTCTGAAGAACAATCTCTATCATTCATGCCTTAGGATGTGTCCTTCCTAGGCATCGTCATTGTCATCTGACATTTTTGAGAGATCCTCTTGACATTCAAGGATCTCTTCTCTCAACATTAGTATCTTTCAGATGTGTCCTTCTAAAGAATAGCCTCTATCATTTATGCCCTAGGATGTGTCCTTCCTAGGCATCTTGACTATCACCTAGAATTTTAAGGGATCCCTTTTGACATTTAGGGATCAATCCTCTCGACATCAACATTATTCAAGATGTGTCCTACCTGAATTTGACAATTTTCAACACTCATCATCTTGGCATCGTCAAAAACTTGACACCCTAGCATCTCGACATCATCAAACCTGACATCTTGAAATTAAGACAATCAACATCTAGACACATTTGGTAAACACTTGGCACTTGTCTTTTGGTTTTTCATCGTGTTACTAGTTTTTCAGCGAGATCCTAACAACAAGATTTAGAGAAGCAATGGTGTATCATGACATTTTTCTTATCTTTCGACACTCATGTTATTAGTTTCTCAGCGATGTCCTGACTACGGGATTTAGAAAAATAATGACATATCATGATCATGGCTTTATTTTATCCTTTTGACCATCATGTTGCTAGTTTCTCAAGGATGTCCTCGAAACAGGATTTAGAGAAGCAACAATATTTCATGACTTGTCCTTCTTGTCTTTTTATACTTGTGGTTGGTTATGAAAAAAATACTAGGGAAATTGCACCCTTAGTACGAGTCATGATCATCCTTGTTTGTGACTACTTGTCTTACGTGATGGTATGACCTTGCACACCTTGATCTATGTTATATCATGGTGTTTGTTTCCAATTACAATAATCTACCCAGTAATGATTAAGAGCAATAAATATTAAAGTCCTATGGTAAAGTTTTGGAGGATTTGGTCTAGGAACTAGCATGCATGTCCTTCTGTCTAGTCATCTTCTTCTGCCCATCTCACCATGATATCTTGTGACATACAAAACATAAGTGCATACATAATCATATAGACATCGCATCAGATCCATCATACATCATCTATAGCATTAAATCATATACATATTACATTATACATAGTCATGCATTAGAATAATCATAAGACATGGCATCCATTCAAATAAATCCATTATGTGTATCATCATCATCCATGGCATAACATCAACATGATATATAGATAAACATTGCATTATCAGGGCATCACATCATAAATAACCATCATAGGACATACATGACAAGACATATAAATAATACCATCATCCATCATAAATGTATAAAACCACATAGGAACCATATTACATATATCATAATGCATTAATCAAATAACATCACATAACACACATGTAGGCCGCATCAAGACTACGTCATATAGCATCATCTCAAAATGTATAATGTCATAGGATAAAGTCAAGAGATATCCCAAAAATAGAGCTCACAGGGTCGATAGTAAATACATAATGTGTCATAACAAAAAATTCAAAAACATGAAGCCAAATACAATAAGCATGCCCCTATGAAATGCTCTCCTCATCCCATTGTGGTGAAGAGTGTGGTGACTGTGGACCTGTGCTTAACACTGAGGTAACAGGTAGACCAATGGCAACCTCTATCTATTAACTAGATGGAACTGACACTGATGGCATTTATGATGACAGTGAGCCTAACTTTGTGAACTCGAAGGAGCTCTCACTAGAGGTGGACCAGGTATTGATCTATGGCCTAAACCCGATGACCCATGTGAATGCCCTTACCTATGACTGGATGAGTGTCTGTGATGAGACTTGTGACTCAAAGTATGCCCTGAAGAGGTCAAGCCTGCTACACTACTCCTACTACCACTGCCACTCCCTGACCTACTGCTGATACCTATCCTCATCTATGTCTTGGTTAGAGAGGGATATCTCATCTTGGCGAGCACACCCTGCTCATACAACTTCCTATATCTCCCAATCCATACATTGACCCTACCAAAATCTCATGCCAAATCTGTTGATGGTCTTGTACAAAGTCATGTAAACTCTGTACACCACTGCGCTGCCTCCTATTGGTAGATCACTGCCCGATCCCACTCTACTTGAGTCACCTCTAGCTCTACCTACAATGCTTTGACCTCCATGATACTCTCATCTAGTCTCCTCTGTAGGTTTGCCACCCTCTAGTCTATTGTGGCATCTTGGGGAAATGTCAAGGTAGATGGTACCTCCTCCTCTCCCTCCACCATCCTCCATCTCAAGAGTCTCTTAGCCTCATCCATAGCCTCATCATCATCTCCAACATCATCATCCTCCACCTAAACCTCTTCTCCACCGACTCCCTCATTCTGAGGCACATCCACATCCTCCTGATCCTTCCTTGGATTCTCCTCCTATCTCTCCTCCTCCTACTCCTGTCTCGACACCTCCTCCTATCTCTCCTCATCCTGCTCCTACCTTGGCTCCTCATCCTCTCTCTCCCCCTACTTAGCCACCTCTGGGATAACATCTAGTGCTACTCTAGCCATACACTGTTGCACCCTCCTGCCCTGCCTCTGGCCATATCTCCTCCATCTCCAGTTGTCCCCTTCGTCATCCCCATCATCTCCATCATCTCCACCCTGACCTCTGTCCCTGCCCCCATCTCGCCCTCCACCCCAACCTCTGGATTTGCCACAATCCCTCCCTCTACCCCTGCCTCTATCACTGTCTCTACCCCCTCTCCTAGCTCGTGGCACATGTGGTATAACTGATCTCCTATCAATAGGGACTGGCCCATTAGGATCTTTAAGTGGTACTGGTCAATACACCTACCACCACAAGTCATAGTCAGTGGTAGTCCCTAGATCTGCAATGCCACCTCTCCATCCCCACTACTGGGCTACTAGCCCATCAATCTGTTGCTCATAAAATGGTATAGAAATCAGTGGCGCCCACGGTGACTCCCTAAAAGATATGGCATACTTGGTTGTGTCTACCGATACACCCTAATGCTCCCCAACCTATCTCAGTACACATTGTGGTAGGTACATCTCTATAATGAGCTGACTCTGCACTATCCTACCAATCAAGTAACGGTACTATCTACAAAATTTGAGGTGGTCATCCTTATCATTCCACTGCTAGCAGTCTCTGTAGGGCCTCTAGATGAATGAAACCATGGTGTTAATAAGATGGAACCACCAACCTATCTCTCCCATTCTCATTTGTTGTAGGGCATTGGCATAATAATAAGCATAAGGAATACCCTTGGCTAGTTGTGGTCTTTGGAAAGGAGGTCAAAATATCACCACATACTCCCAATCCCATATCATCAGAAGTGTCATGCCACACCTAATTCTTTGCACCCTCCTGTAGGCCACCTCGTGAAGCTGATGGTAGAGCATGCCTAACAAACAAGGTCCCCAGGCATAAATTGTCTTGTCCTGCGTCATGCCCACTATTACATCCCCCAACCAATGGAAAACCCATGTCCACGATGGTCAGGAATCAGTATCCCGCCGATCAATGTTGCCAAAAATACATCAAACTGAGCATAATGCTCCGCCATAAACTCTTAGCGGATATTGTATCCCTCAATGCCTAGTCCTCTACCTTCATCCTGATAGTAAACTGTAAAGGTCTGATAGCCTTGCTGAGGGTCATAGACGATCCTCTCTCCTTGAATTGGAAAACAAAGAATGCGGTAGACATCCTCCAATGTCACGGTAGCCTCTGCTGTTGGCAAATGGAATGAGCTTGTCTCAGAGTGCCATCTTTGGCACAATGCAGTTAGTAGTCCCCTATTTTCCTGAATAACTGGCATATAGGAAAAATAATACAAACTGAGCTGCATCAACTATCATCACTCTCATGGACTAAGCTAGTCTCAGAACCAGAAGGTCGATGGCCTGTTCTCTCACATATAGATAGGCACTAGCTATCTCTGCACATGATTAAACAATGCATCAACATGTTATGGACAATTCTCATTATCATTATTATAAGTCAAAAGCATTAAAATTTTGAAAAGTATCAAAATCAGCCTTAATCAAAGTCAAAGTCAAATGCGTCACGTCCACTTCATTTGTGTTGCAAAAAATTGGTTGCGTTGTTTCATATTTCAATTGTGTCATGAAACTTCGATTGCATTGTTTTGTCCCTCAATTGTGTCACATTAGATAATTTGCATCACGCTCTATGGAACCTGTGTCACTTCATTCGAATGCATCACTCAAACTTAAGAATGCATTGCAAAATGACATATACGACATTATATCTCTCTAATGTGGCATGATATTGTGAATGTGTCACAATTTTTAGCAAATGTGTCACAAATCTTTCGACTAACCTAATTATCCCTTGCACTTGCATTGTGACACATCAAATGCATCGAATGTGAAGTTGAATGTGACTTACGCACATGCATATGTGTTGCAGCGCATTCATTTTTGTCCCTAAAACCCTATTTTTTGCATGCAAATCAAGAAAATGACAAAGTGGGTTAGGAGTACATACCACTGGCTCGAAACCCTCTAGGCACCTAAAAGTCTGCACGATCTCCCCATGATGCTCTATAACTAGAATCACCATCCTTGCCAAAGTCCTCCTTGCTTTGAGCTCTCAAAATTGCAAAGGTAAATAGTGAAAATGAATTGACTTTTACCAATTTGTCAACCTATTTATAGAGTCAAAATGACATTTTTCAACTAGGTTATTATTGGAGGCCCTTTTGACCAAATTTTACTACCCTTTTGGCCGCTTTAAACATGTTAGAATCCAAAATTGTCTGTGCCATTGTCTTCCTAGTCATTAAATTGACTTATCGGGACACTTTCTAAATTTTTTTCTCGTCGGACTTAAATTTGGAAAATTTCTAGAGGGGGCTTCGATACTTTGTACCTTCACTACACCATGACTTTAACTTATTTTCTTTGTCACAATATGATGGGCTACATTATGACAAAGAGGGGAAAAATGTAAACACATAAAAATGACCTAGGCCTACTAGCTCTATTTTTACCACTTTCGTCCTGCCATAATTATGACATCTTAATTATGTTCTTGGTCCGCTTCTAACTATTAATTAAATAATTCATTATTATTTAATTAATTCATGTCTCTTATGTTCTACATGATTATTAAATAAATAAATTTTATTTATTTATTTAATACATCACTAAGGGTTTATTGTCCTCTTACGATTAAATAAATTTATTAATTTATTTAATTACCTTTATTAATTTGTTCTTCCTGATTATTAAATAAATGAATCATATTTATTTATTTAATATGTCACTAATTCTCACAATTAAATGAATTTATTAATTTATTTAATTATCGGTCATATTCTCTAAATTAAATAATTATCTTTATTTATTTAATTTCCAAATTTAACATTTCCCTCATTTTAAATAAATGAAATTATTTAAAATGATCTCATTTTCTTGAATGCTCGTTCATTTTAGTAAATAATTTGAAAATTGATTATTTATTATCACGCAAAATCCATATTTTGAAATAATTTAATTCAAAATGCTAATCTTCTTCCAAAAATCAAGTAATTGAGCAAATTCTAGATTTTCCAAATTTTTTTTTTAGTTCAACTCTTATCTTATTGATTTTTTGAACCTCACAAATCAGGCAGTCTTTATCTTCTTTATTTTCAAAAAACTTTATTTTTTTGACTAATTATCTCATTTATTCTTGATCATCGATTCGATCTTCTCAGATGAAATTTTAGCCACTAATTTAATGATTTTACCCTAACCCTGATTAGGGATTGTGACATGAAATCTCGCCTATCTGTCCAAAATTACATTTTCTATAAGATGCCAATTTTGCTCACATTTTTGACTATTCATGCTCATACTTACATTTTCTTTGCAACATTCATGATATTTTGACATATTCAATTCTAGTCTTAAACATTATAGTCATTTTCTCATAGCCATAAACATTTATATTTCAAATCCTTCAAATCTTGTTTAGGACTTGGTCATGGTCTTTGTTTTCAAATTGCTCACACACTTGATCTGAGGGCAACAATCAACAAGTTAGAAGGTGCTATGAAGGTGAATCATGGAAGCTTTAATTAGTGATAGGTATAATCATTTCATTTGTTTTAGCTTTCATTGTACTTGATAGCTTCTTTGGGTTCTTATGCTTTAACATATAATTATCTAACCCTTAAGAAAAATAACTGATTGAAACACTATGATGTTTCCTTCTTTGAAGGACCTCCCTCATTCATCTTTGCTCCCCCCATGGGTTGATTTCCCTTATCAACATTCTAGGAAGAGACATTTGTATTACTAGGGGGAGGATTAACTAGAATGGAAGCCTTTACAATAACATTGGTCCATGAATTTACACAAGCATTATCAACTGAGGAAGTTATGTGCTCCCTTGTTACAATCTCTATAGCAACAAGACTAGTTGTTTGGGTAGATTTAGTTGCTAATCATTCTATTTCTTCCATTCATTGAACCTTTGTAACATCTCTCTCTCAACCTTAGCTTCCCTTATCCTTTTTTCTTTCTCCTCATTCCTTTTCTTTCTTGACTCATCACACCTTAATGATCTTTCTCTAAGGCATTGAACATCATTGAAAACATTCTCCTCATTTGGTAATTTGGTATTAGCATCAAATTCTACTACAATTTTAGCATGGCCAAGAGTATTTTCATGGGCATGTTCATGGGAATACTCATCAAAACTAGT
Source organism: Sequoia sempervirens (assembly GCA_007258455.2). Lineage (NCBI taxonomy): Eukaryota > Viridiplantae > Streptophyta > Pinopsida > Cupressales > Cupressaceae > Sequoia > Sequoia sempervirens. The sequence continues at coordinate 46,952 of VDFB02368433.1, forward strand.
CTATAGATTATAAGGAAGAGGGGTCTTTTTCTTAGAAGCTAGGGTAAAGAACCCTGCAACTCTATCATAACTAGAATTTATATTATATTATTGAATCATTTCCTTCTCCCTTCTTTGCTTAGTAGTTAAGGCTTGTTCTAAACATTTCTCACTCACAACATTCTTCTTTATAACATCCCTCATTTTAGGAGAAGTATGATAACTAAAATCTAATAAGTTCCTTTCACATTTAGAACTAGAACTAGAGTGAAATTTACATTCGATAGTTGGATGAGGGGTAGACTTACTTGTTCCTACGTCCTTTGCTTTGACCCATTTTCCATAAATATTCTTGGTCGATTCCCCTTCCAACTTTTGCTTTGGATGCTTCCTCTTGTGGCCCTGGGTTCTTCGCATTTATGCTTGAATTTTATTTCCCTTAACTTCTTCAATCTTCTTCTATTATTTTTCTTTACTTTTTTTATATCTTCAAATATTGGCATGCACTAGCGTACACATTTTAGAGTTGTCACCCAAAAACTCATACAAGCTTTGAAAAATGTGAAGTGCTTTAGTGTAACTTTGGGAAATAGCTTTATAGCACAAAATTCTAGCTGGAAACATTCAAATAGACTTAAGCAAGGGTGAGAAGAAACATCAAATAAATCAACTCTACAAATAAATATCACTATAACTCATAGTGACTCTAGACAAGGCCTTTTAGAGAATAAACATTAACAAACTTCTCCCCTGTAGATTCGCCAATATATTGGTGCTTTTTAAAGAACCAATAGATCCCACCAAGCATCTATAAATTTTCCAAATTCAATTCTCGAATACTTAGGAGATGATTGGCCAATGAATGATATGAAGCTAGAATGATCCTTCTCCTACACTTTGGGCTCTACAAAACCTAGGAGGGTGATCCCACAATATGTCTCTTCCAATATTACTACAAAATTATAAATACCACACATTACACAATAAAGAAGATGTATCCCCATCAGAGGCTAAATAGATGAAATCCTTCAAGAAATTAGGAATTCCTTAAAATAATTAAACACCTAAAGCTAAGAACTCCATACAACACTAAACTTCAACAAAGGTAAATCAATTAAGAGTTTATTTATGATTTTTTTTTTCAAATTGAAAGACCACAACCATAAGAAATACATCTAGCACTTCAGATCAATACCATATCTCTATGAAAGGAGTCAAAATATAGTAAATTAAACTATAAAGTGACTTTAATTCTAATCAACCATGATTTTTGTGAAATTGCATTAGAATTCACCAATCAATACTCTGACTCTATGACTACTTATCAAATTCACTCGATATATATAAGAATTTATGTTTTAATCAAAGCATTTTAATTGATCCATTAAACCATATCCAAAATTAAGAAATCCATCAAAGTAAAGTGACCATGAAGGTTACTAAAATGATCGTGGATCAAATTTTCATTAACAATTCACATACAACATTAAAGTTGGAGAGACAATAAAATCAAAACATCTTCATTATTATTCAGGTATGCTCAAAAACCATACTATTGACAAAATTCACTTGCTAGACTCAAAGCTTAAGATATTGACTTCAAATGTATTCTCTCTATGTTCTCAATTTGTATGTTTGGATCTAAAATTTAACAAAAGTCCTCTACTAATGGCCCTGAATTCCATTTTATTAGAACAAGGGAGAAGAAAAAGCTTCAAGTTGAATAGTACACAAGTAAGATTTTCATTTGACCGCTATAACATGCATTCCCATTATACTTATATTTGCACTTTTTAATTGGAGGTAATGTATATGAGACAAAGATTATTTCTATTTTTTGAAGAAAGTAGACCCACCTTCCAAAAGGAACATGTTAAAAAGAATAATCTTCTAACTATTACATCATATTTATTCCTTTGATAAAAATGACAAAATGTCAAAATGGGAAGAGGTGGACAAACATTTGCATTAGCATCTAGGTCATCGGTTATTAGCATTTACTTTTGGTGTTTTCAATTAGGAGACACATACCTTTTATGCATTGTAATCTCTAAGGCCATTCCTATACTATACTTAACCAAATATATGTGTTCTCCATCCTTGTGTTTACAAATCCAATTCATCAATAAATATCCTTTTTTGTTACCCATACTCTACATTAGATGGCCAATTGAAATCAATGATTTCATCCATCTTCTTCCTATATGGATATTATTTTTCTATTACTGAATTGGCTTCCTTATCAAAGTCTTCTAGAAAACTAATGATAAAAATAGTTTATCAGGAGTATTCTTTAGCATATCAATGTAAACATTCTCATAAATGAGAGCTACTTGAGAAACAATAGTGGTATCCACCTGGTCCTTCCATTTTTGCAAAGGCTTGACTTCATCATACATGTGCTAGATATCAATGAGGAATGCCAATTCTACTTGATTAAACTTTGAATTCAACTCTTGAATATCCTGCTGCAAGGGAGTTGCATACTCCTAGAACTTTTTCTCCTTAATTCCATCAAAAAGTTTATAAAGAGGATTGATCCTTGGATACCTTTCCTTTGATGACCAAACCTAACTGCCAAAAGCCTCAAACAACCAACCCTTGGAATCCACTTGTCTAGGATATATCCCTATCTCTTTGTGACAATCTTATTGATTGCAACATCAAAGAATAATTTAAATGGACACTGTTCAACTTTCCTTGTATCCTCTTGTTCATATGTTCAAGTATGGTATGAACAATGTTGGAATTGTTTTCATACATGGTGTCCTGGACTTATTTAAGCAATTTTTGATACACCTCAATCTGTAAGAGTAATTTTTCTTTATTAGGTTCACCTGATGGAGCTACACCTAAATTAGTTCTCTCCTTAATTATAAGTGGTTCCTGACCCATGTTATATGGCACCAATTCAAAAGACTATTCTAATGGAAGAGAAGGGGATTGAGCATTTGTCATTAGAGAGGTATGTGTAACATGACTTGAGCTAGTTGGGCCTTTATTCCTCAATGTTTCAACTTCCTGCTTGTATAGTGATAACTCAGTTTCTAGTACAACTACCTTCTGTTGACTCTCATTATATTCATCAACCAATTCATTGTACTTACTCCTATACATGTCCCTCTCAAGAGTTAGGCTCTCCACTATTGCTTGAGAAAAATTTGCATTTACTGTCATGTGAGCCACTTCTAAGGCTGGAGTGTCAGAGACTCTCTTTATAACCAATTTCCTATTGAAGTCAGCTAGCTCAACAACTACTGGCTTCCTAGATCCCAAAGACAATGACCAAACAACCAACACATCCCACTCTTCACTGAATGTTAATTCCTGAAGTGCCAATTTTGCCTCTTATTCATTTTGAAACAAGGGAATTTTAGACCTTCTTATGGTTTCTAACACTACTACATCAACTATATCCCACTCAAGTAACAAGAATAGACCATTGTTCTACACAAGTTCAATGGCATTCTTAGCTCTAATATTTTTGTTTGAACCCCTCCATCATTACTTTTCTTACATTGTATTGAATAGTTCCCTTAGGGAGTTCTAGATGTAGGATCCTTTCCTTGGCCACATTTTATGCATACTCTAAGGCTTTTGATCTCCATATGAAGTCTTTGAATGTCTTTGTTTTAATTAAATAATCATCTTATGTGAATGCTTTATAGGCTTCCTACCTCGAATCATCTACATTATTTAAACCACTAAGATCTACCTTTCCAATTCTAAGGTTGCTTTCTCTTGAACTTGAGGCAACTTCCCTTATGGGAGAAGGATTTCCTAGCTACGTTTCTTTAGGAGTAATAAGAATATCATCCTCCTCAATATCAGTGTAGTCAACTACTCCTTTGATCTCAATCTTTCCTTCTTAGATGGTGGCTACTCTGGTGGAGCAAGACTTTTTGGAGGTGAATTGACATCAATCACAACAGATGGAATTTTTCTTGGAGGTGATGGCACTGATCTCTCAAGAAAGGTTTTGAGTATGTGCAGGATCATGATGGGCCAAAAAGTGGCAATATGATGGGTATGTGGCTGACGGCTTTTTTTTTACCCAAAATTGATGAAATGAAAAAGGTTTTTAAATGAGATTCTAAACTTTCCATAAATATAAATTATTCTTTACTTTCAATTTAATAAGTAATTATTATTCATTTTCTATTCAAATTATGACTAAAGTCATGATTGATAGGTTGATTGAAAAGCAACTATAGCTTTCAAATGGTATGACATTTTTTGAATCCAAAACATGCATCACATTCTATGCTTCACATACTATAGGATTAAAAAAGGAAAAATTGAATTTCATGAAGTTTTGACCAGTTAAGGCATAGACATATAGAGTTTTTGTATTTTTAAAAACTGCTTATTAAAAATTCATAATTATTTGAGCTTCGGAAAAAATTACAAAAAAATATGCATCACATCGGGCATGAGTCCTCTACTTATATCTAAAATCTTATAAAAAAATATTATCATTTTATTGTGGTTAGAGTGGTTAGTCAGACACGTACTTCTTATTTTTTTCCTGAAATTTAAGCACCACTTATTGAAATTTCAAATTTTCACCAATCAGATTTTTATTTTTTTAAAAAACCTAGTAGTTTAGAAACTACATTCAATTTGCTACAAATTCTATTTTTACATATTTTTGAAATAATATAGATAATTTATTCAAAATTTTACGTCAAGTTTCCTAACTCAGATTTTTCTAAATTTTTTGCCACTTAAGGGCCTATTTTTTCCATGATGATCCTGCACATACCCTTTCCCTTGATCCCTCTAATATAGAAAGGGTTGGAAATGGTTTTTTTTGTCTATTGTCTTCTTCTTGGAGTAAATTTTGATCCTTGGTTCTGGCTAATAGCAACATCTTTCCTTCAACACTATTTTACCTATCTTCTTCAACTACTATTGATTTCCCTTTATTTTCTACCTTCCATTCTTCTCTCAAGATAGCTACTATACTCTCAAAGTTTTCTAGAAAATGCATAATTTTATTATATTCACATTTTATGTTAGGAAAAGGATCATAATTGGGATTAGAGCCTTTGAATTTTTGCACCATCTTATTGAAAGCAAGATATTTAGCTTTCCTTTCATCTTGTTCATGGAAATAAAAAAAATTCTAATCACATCCTTATGATAATAAGAATTGTGTACAAAAGAACCACTCCTATGCTTTTCTTTCAATGCAAAAACTAAAACCTTAGGGTCATCATTTCTCCAGTGCACAATACTCAATTTTTAAGGTTCCATGAGATGCACCGAATCCTTCCATCCTCCCTTCATCATCAAAAAATCAGCAAACACTATCTATTCAGTGAAGAATGAGCCTTTCTTCTTATGTTTAGGCAAGTCCAGCATCTATGTTGCTCCCAGTTGCCTCATTATCTCCATAAAACCAATCATCAAAGGCACATGTCTTGGAAGTACATAAGGATTCACAAATGTGTCACTTACTTTGAATATTTTTGTGTTAGGATATGGGATTATATCCCCCCAATTGTGGCTCAAATTGAGATCAGTTCCTCTCTCCATAGGCCTTAGGAAGTCATGGATATCCTTAGGGATCATTAGTGCATCATAAACTAGGAACCTTCTCAATTTTTATGAAAAGATGTTGTGGAATACCACATAGTCAAATTCATGGTCATCTTTGTCAAGAATTTGGG
>VDFB02368434.1:0-14421 GCA_007258455.2 Sequoia sempervirens
AAAATCTTTTTCAGTATCAATCATAACATATTTTTTGTGTGGCAGATACATGGCCCATATCATAAGTGATCCTTCATCTAGGTTATATTTGGATCTTGTATATACCTTTGTTACTCCTTCAAGGCTAGGTTTATGTGTGGCATTATTATTTTTCAGGAAACTATCAAAAACCAAAAAAAAAATCAGATCTAACCTTGGGAAAATCATAGCACCTACGTCTTCCAATAGTTTTCTTCCCTTCTCAGGGGTCATGTCTTCCATTTCTCTCTCCACACTTGACTTTAAATTGTTCAATAATTGCACTTCATTACTCAGTGTTATATTTTCAACTAACTCCCTTATTGATTTTCCTTTTTTTTTGTATAAGAAAGCCTTGAATTTTGGAGACTTCACAAATTCATCATCAGCTACAAATGATTTGTATGCCATTTTCCTTGTATCTGCATTTAAACTTTCTTCAGTATCTGGTTCTCTAGGACGACACTTGTAATCTTGAGTTTTTAGTCTGGAGATTTTGTCAGCTAGGCTTTGAGGTCAATCATCACCAAATGTCTCCTCTCGAGAAGATAACAATTCTGCATCTTGTATTCCTTTCATTTGTTGTTCCAATCCCCTGTTGTATTCATCAACTACCATTTCTGCTTCTTCCTCCAATTTTTTGATTAAATCATCAAATTGATAGGGTATATGATCATAGCCACTTAAATTCATTTTATTCCTATCAGAAGGAATATACCCCTTTGGGTTAAAACCCTTTCATGTTGGAGCTATCTTCATATTATATTGCAATAATCTATCAAGAATCATATCATACCCATCCTTTCACAACACAATGAAATCACTAAAACATAGTGTACTAGGAATGAATGCTTGCTTTCCAGAAGAACTTAAATTCATGACACTTGAATAATCCATTTGCCTAACAATCTCCAAGTAAGAAATTCTGCCAGGCACTATTTTGGGAAAGATAAAAGGTGCATCTTCAAAACCATATACTTTAATCATAGTTGCATCTTCTAAACAATACCAATCTCCCCAATTGTGGCTAATAGGCCCATTGAAATCTTTGGGTCTGAGAAATCTCTTTATCTCATCAGATAATAAATATTCATAGGGATGATTAAAAAATCTATATAATGGTTTCACAAAGTACTCCTCAAATTGTACAAAACTAGAACCAGAAAACCTACTATCCCAAATAGCATCCCTAGTTGAATTGTTAATAATTCACCTTCCCCGTCCAACTATGAAACCCTTAAATTTTTGGGCCACATCCCTAATTCTTGTCCATAATATAGTATTATATGCATAAAGACTGAATAATGCTTGAAATGTAAAATAGGAGATCCATTTTTTATTGCATTCAATCCTGAATCAAATCCTTTGAAGATATATGAGGCATAATCAAAGGGTCTAGAATTATTACACTAAACATTTGTTGCAATTACCATTGGCACAATTGACATGTACTGAGGGTCCTCCATCCCTAACACCTCACATGTTGAGAAATATGTATATTTTATGTAAGGCTCAAAGAAGTCAATATGAAATGGGGGTCCATCATTGTCCTTCAGTGGAACTGAATTTCCATCCCTCTTAGGTCTATGTAATGGTATCATCCAACCATTATATATGGTTTCCATCCTAGAGAACTCTCTCTCTAACTCTTCATGCACAATTTTTTCATCACATGTCCCTTCTAGGTTAAAAAATTCACATATTTTGGCCTCTAACATGTATTAATGGCTTTCTTGATGGATCACAAATGGCTTTGAGCTTTAAATTATAATGGGTAGCTAATAATTTCACCAATTCTACATCCACGAGTACATTCGAGCACACTAAATTTCCTAAGTTGAAATTCCAAGGATTACATACTGGCTCAAACCAATTCCTCTAATGGTAGTGAAAAATGAACAACTCATATCCCCTAATTGAGGTCCATATATCCCCTATATGCTTACATTTATCCTAAAATTTCTCTACCTCTACCCTAAGGTGTTCAGAGTATCTGGATTTAGGTCCTGAGCTGGGTAGTTGATCAATAAGATCTTGATTTAGTTTCCTCTCAGCTATCTCTGGCTCATTCTCAGTTTCAATTTTTTTCTTTTTCCCTTTAGTATGACTACTTTCACCCTTCCTCCTACCTTTTGATTTTCCTGAGCTCGTACTTTCCATTTTATTTCTTAAAATTATAGAATTGAAAATGAAATTGCAAAGAACTCACAAGTTTTATTTGAAGATCTTCAGCTGCAAAATCCTCTGGCCCTTCGTTTGCTCTCTTGTTTCTCCTGCTTCCAATTCTGAAAAATCTCCTTCAACTATTCTTCTTCAATTCAGGGAATTATCTATGCATGGTGTGTTCATTCTGCCATTAATGTCTTAGCTTTGAGCATGATTGTATCAAATTTTTGGAATTTCCCACTGTCACATCAAATGATTATATCGGCAAGACAATTTGAAACTTTGGGCGATCCTTTCATTTGATTCAAGCCAAACGTTCACTGAACACACTATAGGTTGGGGAGACAACACATCCTTCCCACTGATATCAAATAGTTAATCTTTCAGATTCATACCACCTTCAAAAATGACATAGATACCATACGTATCGCCAAGTATCACTTTAATGAGCCTTTTGATCTATTTGTATCTTTATCAGCAAGAGAACAAGTATCATTGAAATATTTGAAAGTTTCTCCAACATTACAAGTCTCCTCGATGTTCATTTCTTTCCTTTCGTGTGAGTCGGCAAGACTCTCTCTGATGTAGCTTCCATTGGTGTGACATAGAGGGTCGGGAAGACATTTTAGACTTACTCTGATAGCACATGTCTTCCCGATATACACTTCACTCTTCATTGGTGAGACATAATGGGTATCTCACCAATGGAATTCTATCGACGTTACATGTATGCTCAGGCTGACTCGTAGATCTCACTCTGATAGTGTTTGTCTTGCCAATGAATTTCTTCATCGTTGAGACCACTAGTTGTATCTTACTGATATGTACTCTCCCAAATAATTTGATTGATGTGACAATTTTGATCTTTCACTGATATGCCCAAAAAACTTGTATTGGAATGCAATATCTTATGGGTCAGAGAGACCTACACTTACTCATGTCGATATGGATTATTTATTCAGATGCTCTTGCTTAGAGGGATTTTAAGGTATCTGAAGGTCAAATTTGATATGATCACTGGTAATAATGATATGTAGAGAAGATTATATCAATTTTACACTCAAGATGTGGCTTTCTTTGGGAAATTTATGAGTGTAAGTCACTATAAAATTTTGAAAATTTTATAGTTCCAACAAGGTCAAACAAGAGGCAGGGCATGCAAAGGATGAAGGCTTGTTGACTACATCAAGTCCAAGAGGGCTTGGAAATTTTCTTGGCCGGGAGAATGATGCAGGAGCATCTTGGCTACATCATGTTTCCACCATGCAAATAATTGAAAATTGATCAAACTTGGTGTATTTACCTTGTAATAAGGTTATTTTTCTCATGAATAGGTCATTATGAGTGTTAAAGGTTCAATTTTTGTGTTCATTTTGCAAAATGTGAAAAGTAGTCCAAAAACAATGTAAAAACTTGCAAAATTGCATAAAGCAACATTAGGAAGGTGAAACTTCAAGTGGGTCTAAATGATGGGAAGTAGTTAGAAAATAGTTATAAGTTGACAAGTCATGTATGGAATTCCTATAAAAGGCTTTGTAAACATTTGGTGAGGCATGGGTGATTGCACAATTGAATTAGAATGAATAAAGACACTATTTTCTTGAGTTTTCTATATAAATTTACTGTTTATTGGTGTTGTACTGGAAAGAAGGCATGTGTGAATTTTTTTAAGTGTTATAATGTTCAATTACCTTCCAATTTGTTTTTGTTTCATGAAAATTGGTGCAAATTGGAGTAAGTTATTGTGATTTTTCATAAATATGCCAATACCTTGATCTAGGGTAAACAATGGCCTATAATCTTATGTTTCTCTTAATTTATCCATTGCAAAGCTCTGATTATTGGTGGAAAGAACTATTATGGAATCTATTCTCATATTCTTTAGGTTTCATATGAATAGATAAAGGTTAAGGTGTAAAAAAAAATGAAGTTTAAGATTGTCAATCTAGGTAATAGTTTGGTAAAACAGAGCTAGAGAAGGTTAGCACTTAGGGTTTAATAAAATACTTGTGGTAAAGGACTTTTGATGGCTGGAAAAGCTTATGCAGTTCTAAATAAAGATGTTTGAATGAGTGGTTAAGATATTTTGAGGAGGGAAATCATAGATTTTGTTAGCTCTCAAAAATGCAGGCGGAATGCCTCAAGAGGCTGCCAAACTCTTGATACGTTTTAGGATAACAGACAAGGTCAAATACTTTAGAACTTCTACTCTTCAGGTGCTGCTAGACCTTGGCGGGTGTACCTATATGAATGAAGCAGACTTAATGTGCTTATTGCTCTTGAAATTTTTTTCCCACAATGGAAAGTAGGAGTGGACAAATGAAATCAAATTTGGTATAAATTGTATAGTGATATTCAAAACTAAACCCTAATATGTTCAATTAACAGATGTAAAGAAAATGAATGAATCTAGATGGTGAAAAATGTAGAGACTAGTGCCTTATTGGGTATGTGGAGTCAAATGAAATAGAAACGGGCAACTTATTTCTAGAAAACACTCAAATTGTTTAGCATATGTTTTGTTTATATTTTGTATAAACATGCAAGACTGTGATTACTAAGCTCTTCTTAATGACCCAAATGAATTTCCTTGATTACTATGATCAACCAAAAGGATTTAATCTTTTCTTGAAAGAACCAATCAATTAACCACACAAATACAACAAATGTGCACTGATAAACTGAATATAAACTTGTTACATCAATTTAAATAACCATAAAGCATCAATCGTGGAGAAAAATTTAGTAATACTTTCAATAAATTCAATAGACAATTGACACCAAAAATATGCAGCCACATCAACTGATTTTCATAAATATCTCCATTTTGAAATCATGCAACCGTAGTCTCTGTTCTGTGGAAATTTTATCCAACTATATATTATCTACCCTATCTACTGTATATCTACTATCTACCATCTCCTTATCTTTTTTTCACAATCCAAAATGGATATATACATCAGTATTTGAAAAGACACATCACTTCGAAATCACATGTCAGTGAGCAACTGCAAATCAGCTTCAATTAACATTCGCCAAACACTCACCAAGACATCCCGCAGTCACACCAAAGGCCAATGTCCTATCGACAGATATCCCTTTGATCCTTATGTTTCGCTGTGACCCATGGAGTCAGGGTGACATCTCATAGATCACCTTGTGTCTCACCGAGAAATCTCCTTAAGTTCACATTTGATCGTCGTGACAATATCATTCTCTCACCAATAAAGCAGCATGTCGGTGTGAAAAAATAGATCGGCAAGACTGCAAGACCTCACACCGATAGCTGTTGATACAATTCATTTGCATTTTCGGAAAGACCGAAGCCACTCGCCAAGACATTACACTGATGCATATTAGTCTTACCGATATGCATATCTTTATCATTGGTTGGCAAGACACAAAGCATTCGACAAGACCACACACCGAAGACACAACTCTTGCCAATACATCACTCAATGTGCTAGTCATTGAGACATAATGCAATCGGTAAGACCTCACCCTGAAGTCATTGTCTGGCCAAAAATAATCCTTTTGAGTCACCTAGACAATGAAAATGTCCTGCCGAAAGGTACCTACATGTGAATTTCAATCACTGTGACATCCCTGAGGTCTTGCTAATAGGAAATGATAGAAGTATATAAACAAAAATGCATTATGGGTCGGGGAGACCTTGATAATCTCATGCCAATATGGACTATTATGTGAAATACTCAGACCTAGATGGATTTTATGGGATGAAAATGAGCAAAATGTGAGAAAAATATTATGAAGAGAGGACCTGAGCATATGGTGAGGACTCGAATGGAAACTTAGGGATATGAAAAGCTTGTGAAATTATTCAGAATTTTATAGTTCTAACAGATTTAATAATCCCTAGGTCTGTTAATTGCTTACAATTCTGGAAAATGACAGTGTTAGTGAATTTTTAGTGATTTGTTTGTGAATTGGTTAATTTTCTTGGGTAGCAGTGATTTTGAGAAAGGTTGTACAAGTTTTGTAGTCCCTTCTTTAAGTAGGGTTTGGTGATTTAAAGCTTAGGGATGAATTTTTATATACTGTCCTATTGAAACAAAATAATGACAGACTTCTTTGGAATCAAAATTGATGGTTTTGAATACATGTTTGATGAAAGCTCATGAACGAAGATTGGGGAAAGGTCTAAAATTATTATGTAGAAATTTTTATTTCAGTTTGTGACATTAGAAAAGATAATGGGCTTGGGTTTGGATGGTTGGTTGTTTGTATGGTCTAAAAGGACCTAAAGGATGATTTAGGACAGTTAACTTGAAAAGGTCTCATGTTTGAGTTGTTTAGGTTGAAGAAAAGATTTGGGCCTATCTTTTGAATGTTGTCTATGGTGTTCAGTGAATCAAAAAGTGATTTGTGAGACTTTTTCTAGTTTGGCGACTTAAAATCAAGATTTTTGTGAAGGAAAAGTGAACTGATGATGAGTAATCAAACAAAGATGGTTTTAAGTTTTGCTAAATGAGATTGTGAAAGTGATTTTATTCCTCTAGCATTGCATCACTAAATAAGGCACAATTAAGTCCATTTTATTAAAAGGGCCCTAGAATCAATGTGAATGTGTACAAAACATTACAACACTGAATCAAAGCAACATTAGGTTCATTTTTTGTTAATTATTTCCAAATCTATGAAAAAGGGATACTTTTTGTGTTAATACACAACCAAATCTATTCTAATGCAACTTCATCCATTCCAAGAAACCCTAACCATATTGATGATGAGGAGGATAGAATTTTTGACCAAATCTAATATAATCCTAATGATGAAAATGAGAGCATTGTGGGTCACCTTGAATCCATTTTCAATAGAGAGAATGCTCCAATTTTCCACTATTCCCCCATCCAAAGCTACCCTCATGTCCCATCCATATCACATCCTCATCCACCACCACTAATTTTATCCTCACCTACTACTTCCATAATTATAAGGATTACATGCTTAGATGTCTCCTTGGAATTGGTGCTAAGCTTCCATCATCCCTACCTTCATCCAATATCAATCCATCTCCTCTTGCTTATCCTTCCCCTTCCTTTGATAACGAAAACCAAGCCTTTAGCCAAAATTCCCCTCCAAATCCTTTTCAAGGTCCTCATCCTCATCCTCAATTTACTAATCCATGGAAGCTTCAACCTCTTATTCCACTTGTTCATATCCCACATCCTTAAAATCTACAACACCTCACTATTACCAAGCAAATTCATCCCATGTCTCTCATAATAACTTCCTTCAAGGACTATTTTCAAAGGTGGTTGTTTCCCCGTGCAAAAAAAAAGTGGTGAAATCTTCCCATATCATGCATCCATCTTAATCACCCCCACATCAAGATAAACCCTAATACCCTAAATCTTAAATGAATCCCCTATCAATCCATCAATCCAAGTTGAAGAGTCTATAAAATATTCATCCCTTATCACACCATCCATATCAAATGAACTATGTCCATCTCCTAATCTAATTCATGCTAACATAGATTCCCCTCCATATAAATATCAAGGAAACCCTTCTCCTCCATCATATGATCCCCTCCCATCTCATGATCCTATTTCCAATCAAGAACAACATATCTTCCATCTCATCTAATGATATCTTTCCATCTCAAGATCAATATATCCCTTCATCGCCCTCTCACAATCCCCTCTCCCCCACTTCATCTAATGACATCCTTCCATGTCCAAATCAAAGTACCTCTTCCACTTCATTGTATGATCGCTCTCGAAATGTGGTCTTAATGTACACATTTCACCCCATCTAATGATCACCTTCCCCTCATGATCAAAACACCCCTCCCTCTTCATGTCATGATCCCCCTCCATCTCATAACCAAGACCACACTATACCATCCACCCCATCCTAGCATAATAGCATAGAGAAGGCAATGAACTATTTTAAAAAATGCCTCAAAGAAATGCAATCTCATGGTGATGGAATTCCATGACAAAAAAAATTGTCATGGAATTCTATCACAATGAGACTGCATTTATTTGAGGCATTTTTTCAAACAATTCATCGTCTTCTCTATGCTACCACATTTTTTGTACATGTCTACCAAAGAATTTTAGCAAAAATTTCACTACCTTGTTGCTATGGATAAAATCCTAAAATAGGTGCTTTCGAACAAGCTATGGATAGGGAAAATAGTAAGCATAATAGAAGAAATATATAGTTCAATAAGTACTCAAAATTTTATTGATTATCTCATACATTATAAGCCATGACCTACATCACTATTCTAGTTTTTATGATTGAATAATTTGTTGTTTTATTTTCAGATGATGGAAGAAAAAACACCTCCCAATGTGGATAGGTAAATGGAGCATGGTGTATCTTCTGCAATAGACAGCTCGATGGCTCTCATGGGGGTACAAGTAAAATTAGTAAATTTTAAATTAAATTAGTTGTTATAGCTATTTATTATTTAAAATCAAATGATTATTGATTTGTAGTTTAATTTCTATTTGGATGGTGTCTATAGGACTTTGGAATGCCAAATCCTGAGCATGTGGATCTTTCGCTTGAGGAGAGAGATCATTTGGCAACAGTAAGTGATTATTTTGTTAAATATATCATTTTTTATAATATAATTTCTATATATTAATGTCTTTACTTGTTATTGTAATAGCTAAAGCTTGATCAAGAACTAAATAGGAGCAAACCTCGAGCTCAAAGTAAACAAGTGTCATACACATCACCATCCACCTAACCAACAAAGGTCACCCATCTGTTTTCTTCACTTGGAGGGAAATGACTTTTGATTAGGGTCCTTTTTTGTATGCCTATATGGAATTTTTGGACATATTTTTTATTGTATATACTTGACATTGTATGCCTAAATGGCATTCTTGTAAGCCTATATGGTTATTTTGTATATATTTTATACTTATATCGACATATATTGATGCATTCCTACATGGCTATTTGGTTAATATAAATATTTTTTATTAATAGTGTCCATATTTGCATTATCAATCCACACTTCAATAGATATTTGTAGATGGCTTACTTCAAATATTTAAAATCCAAGTGTTTTCCATGCACTCTTCTTTTCTATAATTGTAAATATATTATAAAGTTTGAACATTATTCTCCTGTAAGATTATTGAACATTAAATCAATCATATGAATATAGTAATACTTCATGCTCAATGCTTCATGTGCTTCACGAAAGAAATTCATGTGTATGCTTGATGTTTTATGCTTCATGCTTCATGCTTCATGCTTCATGCTTCATGCTTCATGCTTCATGCTTCATGCTTCATGCTTCATGCTTCATGCTCCATGCTCCATGCTCCATGCTCCATGCTCCATGCTCCATGCTACCATGCTTCATGCTTCATGATTTATATCATTGAGGAAGACATCTATCATTCCATGTGTATGCTTCATGCTACCATTCACTTGTATTCTTCATGCTTCATGTATTACGTAGATAAGAAAACATCATAAAAATATTGACAAAATAAAATGGAAAGTAACAACTAAGTATCACAAACAAAAACTCAAGGCATGCAATTCTTATTAAAGATCATATGGGCATTGGATTATTGGAGATTAAGAGACCACGAATCAACCTTCCCAATAACAAACTTCATAGATATTCATCCTATTTCTAAACATGAATTCGAACACAATAATTAGAAGAATGCAACTTTAAAAGTTAAAATTACATGCCTACAATAGTCAATAAACAGATTCAAGAGACATTCATGATAGAAATAAAACCAATTGAAATTTCAACAATTTCCTTTTCCCCAAGCATATTTAAAAAGTTGCAAATAAATCAATTTAGGTTCTCATGAATAGTGATGATATGAATTTGGTTGTGACTTTTGAAAGGCAAAATGTTGTGACCCTTCAAATAGGAAAGACTACAAACCTTTTATAATGAATGGTGATGACCATTCCTAGTGTATATGTGCCCACCTAATGTGTTAGCGCTAACTATTTGGCCCCATGAAGAACAAAAAAAAAAAATAGCCTACCTTGCAACTTTACACTACATGCAACTGACTTGTTTTCCATCAACTGAAATATATTCACCATGGGAAAACAACTTGGAGATATAAAAAACAAAGAGAGGTTGTTGTAGAGGGGCCCTACATGATCTCATAGCCTCAAACAAAATGTTTCCAAGTGCCATAGATTTCAAGTAATCACTCGTCAAAGTTTGCTACCCTTTTTCACTTTGGTCTCTTAAGAGACTTCGTTGGTAGAATGTAGCTCAGACTTTTTCGGCATGTTTGGGTGCAAAAAGGACCTTTCCTAGCATAAAACCACCCATATGAATGTGTCTAAACATTTTGTTCAATTGTATGACAAATCGAACGAAAGTTGCACCACTTTCCAACTTTACACTACATGCAACTGACCCATTTTTCATCAACTGAAATCTCTTCACCATGGGAAAATGACTTGGAGCTATCAAAAACCAAGAGAGGTTATTGTAGAGGGGCCCTACATGATCTCATAGCCTTAGAAGAAATGTTTCCAAGTTCCATGGTTTCTAAGTAAATTATCATCAAAGTTTTCTTCCCTTTTAAACTTTGGTATCTTAAGAGACTTCATCAGTAGAATGTGGCTTAGAGTATTTTGGTGTGTTTGGGTGAAAAAGAGGACCTTTCCTAGCATAAAACCACCCATATAGACATGTTGGAACAGTTGGTTTGGTCGTATGATGAACAAAAAAAAAGTTACATCACTTTCCAACTTTACACTACATGCAACTGAAATATGTTCACCACAAGCAAATGACTTGGAGCTATCAAAACCTAAGATATTTTCTTGTAGAGGGGACCTACGTGATCTTGTAGCCTCAAAAATAATGTTTCCAAGTGCCACAGTTTCTGAGTAATCACTTGTCGAAGTTTGTTGCCCTTTTGCACTTTGGTCTCTTAAGAGACTTCGCTAGTAGAATGTGGCTCAAACTATTTCGGAATGTTTGGGTGCAAAAGTGGACCTTGAATAGCATAAACCTACCCATACAAACATTTTTGAACAATTGGTTCGATTGTATTACAAATAGAATGAAAGTCACACCACTTTCCAACTTTACACTACATGCAACTAACCCATTTTCCATCAACTGAAATCTGTTCACCATGGGAAAACAACTTGGAGCTATCAAAAATTGAGAGAGGTTATTGTAGAGGTGCCCTACATGATTTTTTAGCCTTAGATAAAATGTTTCCAAGTTCCACGGTTTCCAAGTAATCACTTGTCAAATTTGTTTTCCCTTTTGCACTTTGGTCTCTTAAGTGACTTCGTCAACAAAATGTAGCTCAAATTATTTCACCATGTTTGTGTGAAAGAGGGACTTTCCTAGCATAAACCCACCCATATGAACATGTTGGAATATTTGGTTTGATCATATGACGAACAGAATGAAAGTTACACCACTTTCCAACTTTACACTACATGCAACTAACATGTTTTCCATCAACTAAGATTTTTTCACCATGGGAAAATGACTTGGATCTATTAAAAACCAAGAGAGATTATTCTAGAGGGGTCCTACTTGATCCCATAGCCTCAGATATAATGTATCCAAGTGCCACAGTTTCCAAGTAATCGCTCATCGAAGTTTTTTTCCCTTTTGCACTTTGGTTTCTTAAGAGACTTCACTAGTAAAATGTAGCTCAAACTATTTCAATGTGTTTGGGTGTGAAGAGGACCTTTCCTAGCTTAAACCCACCCATACAGACATTTTGGAACAATCAGTTCAATTGTATGATGAACAAAATGAAAGTTACACCACTTTCCAACTTTACACTACATGCAAATAACTTGTTTTCCATCAACTAAAATTTTTTCACCATGGGAAAATGACTTGGAGCTATCAAAACCTGAGAGAGGTTATTATAGATGGGCCCTATGTGATCCCATAGCCTCAGATAGAATGTATCCAAGTGCCATGATTTTTGAGTAATCACTCATCAAATTTTTCTACCCTTTTGCACTTTGGTCTCTTTAGAGACTTCACTGGTAGAATGTAGCTCAGACTGTTTCGACATGTTTGGGTGTGAAAGAGAACCTTTCCTAGCATAAAACCACCCATATGATTTTTTTGGAATAGTCAATTCAGTTGTATGATGAACAAAATAAAAGTTACACCACTTTTCAACTTTACACTACATGCAATTGACCCTTTTCCATCAACTGAAATCTGTTCACCATAAGAAAATGACTTGGAGCTATCAAAAATAGAGAGATTTTATTGTAGAGGGTCCCTACGTGATCCCCTAGCCTTAGATGGAATGTTTCCAAGTGCCATAGTTTCTGAGTAATCCCTCATCAAATTTTTCTTCCCTTTTTCACTTTGGTCTCTTAAGAGACTTCGTCGGTAGAATGTGGCTCGAACTATTTGACATGTTTGGGTGCAAAAGAGGACCTTTCCTAGCATAAAACCACCCATACGGACATGTTCGAATAGTTGGTTTGGTTGCATGATGAACAAAGAAGAATCTACACATGCACCTTCCTCAACTTCTTGAGAGCAAGAATAATCTCTTCATTAAATACATTATATATTTCGTTCAGCTTGGTTTGATTCTTTTTCAAGTGTTTTTAGAGCAGACTAATATCCTTTTCGTTGATGATAAAATCTTCTTTTTTTCTTCTAATTCCTTTTCTAAGTGGTTAATTTTAGTCTTTAGTTATTTTGCTTCAATTTCAACACTTCCAACTATTGCCTTTGCATTTAAAACTATTGTTATCATCTTTGGAAGTGTCTTTCTGATTACAGAATGCAATTGTTTCTTTTTAAAAAATCTTTACAAAACTTCTCTATCTTTATAGATAACACTTTTAGGTGTCCATCGTGTTATCCTTGAATCCACCTGCACTCGATTCACGAGATAACCCCCTACAAAACTTGTTTATTTCATAGGTCCATGTACTTCAAGAATACAAAATGAGAAAATTTTTGATTGGCCTTGACGCGTAGTACTAAACCTCAAGTCATTCATTTGAGCATTCTTCCTTGTTCGTCTTTCGAAAATCTTTGAAATGAATATTTTTGTTAATTCTCTTTCTTTGGGAGTTAGTAAATTTTTCACTCATGTAAGAGCGTTGATTTTAAGCACTCCTACATGGGCCAGTGTTAGGAATTTCTTCCAGGTGTTGGAGCGGTGATTTTCACCACTCCTACACCATGCACTCACCTTGTCATATGTTTGAGCATTTATTTTCAGTGCTTTGAAATATTTCCTTTTGACAGTCTTCTAGGTGTACGAGCGGTGAAATTTAGCACTTGTGCATCTCCAAATTTTTGAAAAATGTTGGAGTGGTGATTTTCACCGCTCCTACATTTTCCCCCCTCTTTGTACACATGTCATAAATGAACCTCGATTTTATTAATGACTCATTTTCAAATTGTTCAAGTGGCTTATTAAAGTCATTTTAAGTTTATTTTTGCTCATTTTAACTCGATCTCTTCCTCCTCCTTCGCGTCGATTATCTTGCAAACTTCAAGAAAATTTGTGAGGGAAAATTCCGCGGGTGACTGGAGTAGGGTTTTTTTCCTTTTTCTTTCTCCATCATTTTTACAAGTAAATTTTGTATTATTCTTCTTCATCATTCTTTTGGTGCTATCTATTTTCAATGGGTTTTTGATACTTTTATTGTTGAAACTCTTGTTTCTATCATCGTTTCCCATGGTTTTTTCCATTCTTTCATATTCATTGTATTCTTTGGTCATCGCATTCTTGTGAGGTTTTAATTGAAATTTGCAAGTGGTGAAAGTTTTGGGTTTAATAAATCAAATTTCTTTGAAGCTTCATATGTAGAAGCAGTGTTTATCACCGTTCTCACATGATCAAGCTCCTCACTTGTTTGAGCGGGAGATTTTACCGCTTTACCAAATGGGTTTTCCCCAACTTCATATGCAGGAGTGGTGGAAAATCACTCTCCCGCATCTACAATCTTTGCCATCTTTCAAGGTGTTTGAGCAGCATATTTTACCACTCTTACAATGGTTGATCTTTCATGTTTGTTCAAGAAATGAAAATACCCGCATCCACACTCACAAAGTTCTATCTTCCCAGATGTAGGAGCGGTGAAAATCACCACTCCTACACAAAATGACCTTCCCCTCAAATGTAAAGGTGGTAAAAATTCCCAACCTTACACTTGGCTTAGTATCATGAAAGATATGCTCGAGCGGTGTTCTTTAGCGCCCTAGCATGAAATTTACTTTCTCTCCTATTATCAAAG
>VDFB02368435.1:0-22653 GCA_007258455.2 Sequoia sempervirens
ATCTCTATTAGCAAGCCTCAAGAGATAAACCCAAGGTCTCTAATGCCAGGTCTTTAAATTGCATAAACAACTCAATGATAATGTAAAAATTCTGGTAATCACAAGGAGCCTTACAAATGAAAAATGTTGGAATTGTACTTTCATCATATGTAACAATATGATGATGCTTTCAATCCTAAAACTAACCTAGATTCAAAGAAATAGAAAAAGAGAAAGGGTTGAGAGAGATTATAAACTAACTCCTAATATTAATCACAATAATGATGAATGTTGCAAATGGACAAATCCCCAATGAAACCAATCTTTGTTTGATCAGGGACAAGCCCACAACTATGCAGAAATGGTGCAATCTTCTAAGGAAACTAAAGATTTTCAAACTATGAATGTTCATCCACATACCCAATAACTGGCGCAATGTAAACAAGCATCCCACAATGAACTTAGCACAAAACAAGGCCCAGACTAACTTTACACAACAAATTACAATCAAAAAATTGCTAAAAGTATGGACTGGAGATCGATCAACATCATTAACATTTCACCATCATTGCAAAAGAACTGAAATCTAACATCTAACATTGAGAATTGAGAACAAGAAACCATAAACTATCAAAGATAAATACAAAGCTTTCCAAATCAACAATCCAATTGCATTAACTTCTCCAGCATTACATAACAATTTCAAGTCTCTCCTCTCCTATAGCTACAGACTTTTCCTAATTTAGCCAATTTTGGCTTTCTAAAGCCTCTAACCAACTTTTCTAATCTAGTCTCACCACTTACAAATGAGAAGGCACTGGCCTTTTATACAAAATTAAATTTTCAATCAATGGCCAGGATTTAATTCATCCAATGGCGGCAATTGCACTTCTAGAAGCATCAAGTTTTTACATTTAATTTGGGAGCTTATGGTACATCATCATCCAATTGCATAAAAGCAGTTACATCATGGAACAATGAGAAAACAATATTATGTCAGCTTGTCATTAATGAAAATTCTGATTGGATGATGAAATCAACTTCACATCTTCCAGAAACTCCTTCCAACTGTAAATAGTTTGGGCACGGATTCATATGCAGACCCCACTTTTAAAATTTGAATTGAACTCTTCCATATTTACCTTTTGGCATGAATCCATATGCAAGTTCCACTTTTGATTTATTTAATCCTGAAAAACAAATATCATCATTAGTAGCTCACATGTTAAAAATCCAATCCAAATTAAACTTGAATAAAAACATTTTTTATGGAAACTTTCCATTTTCGGAAATTTTTCCATTTTTGGAAATTTTTAATTTTCAAAATTTTTCCCTCATCTCAAGAATTCCCATCATTTTAAATTTCAAGAAAAATTTCCCATTTTTGGAAAAATTGCATTTTAGGAAAAAATCTACTTTGGAAATCTGATTTTGAGGGGGTCTTGGAAATTTCCAAAAATGGAAATTTTGGGATTTTCACCCCTTCGCAGAAATTAGAATTTAGGGGATTTCCATCAAGGACGGAAATCCCCCATTTCCGGGCAGGCTCAAAATCCCCTAAACTCCATAACTTTTTTTCTAGAAGGAATTTTCAAAAAGTTCAAAAAGCAACCCTGCCTAATTTTTCATCCTTTATCCATGGGTGCAAAAAAATATTTACATATGATGCTGAAAATTTCCATTTTTGGAAAATTTCAGGATTTCCACCCCTTCATGGAAATCAAAATTTAGGGGATTTCCATCAGGGACAGAAATCCCCCATTTCCGGGCAAGGTCAAAATCCCCTAAACTCCATAATTTTTTTTCTAAAAGTTCAAAAAGCAACCTGGCCTAATTTTTCGTCCTCTATCCATAGGTGCAAAAAAGATTTACATATAACATTGAAAATTCACTTCAAAATCCCCATTTTCGAATTCCAAGACAAGTGAATTTCCCCTAGAGCCTCAAAATATTGCCTCCATCAAACCCAGTATAGACATAATCCCAAAATAACCTCCCAAGAAGAGCAAAACCAAAATTTGACCAAGCCAAAACGTAGAGATGCAAAAGAAAAAAGAGGGTCCCCACCTTCGGTGGGGGCGTGTGTGCGAAAATTGCACAACAGGTATCTCTCTCTCTCTCACACACACACACCCTACCTAGCTAATTCCCTCTCACTCCAACCCCTTCTCTCCCACTCCCTCTCTCTTAGGTCTCTCCCTTTCACCCCCTCTCCCTCTCTCAAGTCTCTCTCTCACTACCTCTCTCTCTCTCAGGTCTCTTCCTCCCTCTCTCTCTCATAGATTATCCCTCCCTCTAAAGACATACATACATGCATTCATACATACATACATACAAGAATACATGCATATGTACATACAATCTTACATACATACATTCATACACTGATACATACATGCATACATACATACATACATGTCATACAAGCATACATATATACAAACATATAAATATATATACATACATTTAATAGACTAGCATTTAACACAAAGCAAGACATAACACGAGCACATTATAACGCGCTCACGTTATATCTTGCTAGGCAAGTCTTAGGCACAAACACAAAAAAACATGTCAAAAGTAAGAAGTAATGCAAGTGTGTTATAACATACTCGCATTATTTCTTGCTTTGGGAATCCCCAAGCATTAGGCTTGGTATTTGCTTTGGAATACCAACCCAAAGGCTTGGAGTGCCTTCCTAACATCCAAAGACATGTTTTTGCAAATTCTACAATATTTCACATAATCGCATTCATGTTAAGCCGCAGGTTTGCATGTGTTTCAAGTTCGAACAAATAAAACACCTAGGTAATGTTAGGCTCTATCTTAGCTATCTAACGATGTAATTTTTTTTGTATTTTGACAATGTTAAGCATTTGATCTATACTTTCTTTTGTTTGTGTGTCTATTTTTTGGAAAAAACCAGTGTTTGGTATATTTTTTTCTTTATAAATTAACCGTTTATCAAAATTTTAAATAAATTACATTTTTAGAAACTAGACTCCATTCTACACATTTAAAAAATGAATTTTCAATTAGTTTTCAAAATTTATAGGGGTAGCACGGCCAAAATTTTATTTTTCAGGAAGTGTCCACTTTGAAAATTAGTAAAAAATCAAATATTCATTAAAAATTTATCAGAAAAATCTAGCATAAACTACATGGTGTTAGCTAATTTCTCACTTAAGCGATTCTAAAAATACCAAAAAGGTTAACCTTTTGAGGGAGCCACAATTTGCTATGTTATGTTTTTTTGACAAAAACTAGCACCAATTTTTGTGGCTCCCTCTTTTGAACCCCTTAATCTCTACCATTTAAAAAAAAAAACTAGTAGTTTAGAAAATAGACTCAGAGCACTACCATCCTTTTTTTTGTTGCATCTAAATTTTCTGTGTAACTATCCTCAATTTCACATCCAAGGTCAATATTTCCTAATTTTAGAAAGAAAGAAAAAAGTGGCCACTTAAGACCCCTTTTTGGCCCCCCATCTTTTTGCACTTACCCATTTCCAAAATGAAGTTTTAGAATCCACAATTTTGTTGATGTTTTGAGTGTTATCAATGAGCCAATATTATTTTTAAATTAACTTGAACTAGCTGAGTTCTTTCAAACCAAAAGACAATTTGTTGAAGGTTGTTTTGAAATTTTGGCAAAGGCATCACTTTATTGAACTACAAAGGTGTCGGTATTCTCAAAGGCATCGTTGTTTGGGTAGAAGTGCCAGACTATCCAAACAAAAGCATCACTATACAATTTTTTGTTATCCCTAGCAAACACATTGAGATGTACAAAGGTGTCAATGTGCAAACATAAGTGTCATTTTGATAAAAGCAAAAGCATCAGTTTGTGCAAATGCATCGTACTTCCAGGAAAAAGCATCGATCTACTCAAGGTATCTTCAAAATGTGAGTTGACCTGATTTATTTGATGTTTGAATTTTAAAAAAGCATGGTATACAACATGTAGAGTGACTTGAAATTAGGTTTTTGATGATTTTCGCATGTTCTTCTTCCACAAGAACTCACTTAATTGGTATCACAAGGTCATTACATGAAAACATGTCATAGAGTATAACCTATTTAGTAGTTAGATTGGGTTTATCTTCTCAAAGTGGGTCCACATGATAAAATACCGCACATTGAATGGGTGACTAGAGTATGTGCGCTTACACGACACACCTCTTACCTTGGAAGGAAAAGTTCCTTGCAAGGAATTCCATCGCCTCAACTATGCTATTCTATTGCACCACTAAAAGAAGACTTTCAAAATTCTTAGGCCTCTAAAACAATAGGTTTCTAATGGGTAGAACATTGGTGAACATTTCTGACCTCTCAAACATCTCATTGGGAAACCAAAAAATCATAGTCCCTAATGAAAGTCTAGAGCACTACATGCACAGATCGACTTACAGGTTTCACTCTCAACCAATTTGTATAGCACGCCCAAAAATGTTGCTTGAGGTTGAACCCTTGAGTTCTCCATGAGGATGTGTCTCAAGGAATGCCTCCTACTCAAAAGAAAAAAAAGGAAGGAGTTACTAGTTCTATTCACCCAATATCGCACTAGGCACAAGGGGAGAGGATACATAGCAGCTACCTTAGGGTCACAATGAAAAAAGTGTATGTTCAAGATGTTTCTCTTCACCCAAGAATGCACTAGGCACAAGGAGAGAGGATACGTATCCAACTTACCAAGCATAAAAGATAATGAATACAATGTTCATTTTAGGTGCACCAACATAGATGTGTGGCTCATTTTAACTACATATAAAAGGTGCATGTTGTGGTTCTTTTTAAACCCAAATGGCAAGTGTGTTCATTTTAAGCCAAAACAAGTGTATGTTCATTTTAAATCCAAAATCCAAAGATAAGAGTTATGAGGTTCAATTTTAAACACCTAAACTAAATATGAATCTAGTCTAAAGTATTAAAATGAAATTTCTCTAAAGTTGTCCTTTGTATAACTGTTAAGAAACACTTTGGAATTTGATTCATAATTGGTGATTTCCTTCAACAAGTGTGAATAGACACCTTTTAGCTTTTATCCAAACTTGATGAAGTCCCTGCAAATGTTAGTCTCATAAACCAATAGACAAATAACATAAAACAAGTTAGGGTTAGGTAAAAATATAAATTAAAGATTGGATGAAATTGTAAGAGAGGGGGACCAACCACCTCAAGGCTCACGGAGAGCCGAGAGCGGAGGGCTTCCCTGACTTACCTCACTCTAAAGGATGTCTTGGGGTGAGGATCGAGAATGAAGAGCACTATATAGTACTTTTGTCACTCTACAGACCCAAAGTTCAAGTTCAGGCTAGGTGAGTTGGTTTATGGAGTTGGTACTGCACCTCAGACAACTCTCTATCTGAGGACGATAGCGCAGCTCTAGGATGACAATGCGGCATGTTGGCGTCTCTCGGGTGTGCTAGCATTCGTATGGCTAGAAAACACCAAATACAGTACAAACTACCTCAAAACTAATTGATAGCCTAGCTATTTGATTGTGATGGGAAAAATAGAATAAGAAAGTATGCAAAATGGAGACGAAGGTGATAAAGCAAGTAAATAAAAGCTAAGGTGATGAAGATAATCTCACAAAATTTCCTATTCTACAGCTAGCTCCACACACATGTTCACCTCCACCCAAAATCTCACTAGCCAATGGAGGAGAATGCAAGGTATGGACTTGGCAAAGTCACCATAGCCGCATCGGTGATGAAGGGAGGTCTTGCAAGACTCCAAGCACACAACTTCTATGGCTTGCCTCACACTTACAATGTGGAGTTGATGGAGCTTCAAAGTTGTTGCAATGCTCAAAATGAAATGTTGGAATGCTACTTGAGAGTGAAGAAGTGAAGTGGAAAATGCTAAGAGATTGAATGTGAATGTCTAGAGAGTGAAATGAAGTGAGAATGAGTCTTTTTGAAGGTGGGATGAGAAGGAATAAGGCATTTTCGGGTCAGTTGGTTGAAGAGGGACGTTACAATTTGGCCCCAATCAGGTGTGTAATGCCTTTGCCAACTTCAGATGCAGGAATCCGTCAAGGACGATATTGTGCCATGTGGACGTCTGTGCACCGCACGTTTGTCTCCGACAAATATTCTCTCACCAATGCATAGAAAAACTTCCAAGTAGATGGAAGGCAGGTGGGTGATGTGGAATTTCACCTTCGGATTTGATTTTCTAAGGTGAGGGTGTACGAAAGGGGAATTTTCTTAAGGGGTGGAAATTTTCTCCTATACATTTTTCCCCCACTTTAGTGAGTGCACATATTGATGAGCATTCGGTAAAGTAGGTCGAAGAGTTAGCAAGGTTAGGAATGTATACCTAAACCATCAAGGAAGCAGACCATGATCTGGAAAACTCAAAATCACAGGGTAGACAAAGGACTTCATAGGTACTCTCCCTTGGGAGTTTTGAACAAAAAGACTCCATAGCCCCATAGAACTATGATACAAATAGAAGAAGGTTTACGACACAAAATCACTCCTGTATCCAAGCACCAACAAGGGTGACAAGGGTCATCTAGGAACACATAACACAAGCATGGGGGAACACATCACAACACACACACTTCTAATCTAAAGATAAAGAATGGGCCTCCCCCTAACACTCATCGACTAAGAGGTCATCTGCTTCCAAATCTAGATCATTATAAGGGGAAGGAAGACAAGTCTATAGTGGTGGAATATTAAGGGGAGGAGCTTCCAACCCTCCTGCAACAAGGGCTAAGGAAGAAGGCCCCACAAGGTCTTCTCCGCTAGGCTCTTGTGGAGCTATGGTCAACGATTTTGTGAAGATCATTGACAAGGTTAGAACTTCATCCAAAGAGTTAAACATGTAGAAGTGCCATGCCATACCTCAATGGATGGGGAGGATGGTGCTCGAGATTCACTACTTGGCTCACTAAGTGACTCAGGAGTGGTGAAAAACTCAAGGGAAGCCAAAATTGCTTCGTCACTAGTACAAAACAAGCTAGCATAGGACCTCCCTTTGGAGAATGTGGGCTCCTCTTACACTCTCCATTGCTAGAAGGGCCAACCTCTACCTTCGGCTTCATTGAGGGATGTGAACTCCCCACAGATGAGGCAAGATGAACAAAAGAGGAGGAGAAAACTGTAGCAAACACTACCGAGGTATTTGGCATGTCCATAGGTTTAGGGAATGGTAGGATGTCCGGAAAGGACATCAACAGGGGCGGCTTAGCTGAAGAAGCAATAAACACTTGCACCTTTTTAGGGTTAGGCATGCTCACACTTATAGCAGGAACTAGAAGTAGACTGAACTTGATTGAACGAAAGTAGAGGGGAGGAGAGAGGAGGATGCATCAGGAGGCCTTGAAGTAGGGGAGATCATATCCTCTTCCTTTTTCTACAAAGTGGCACGCTTAGCCATTAAATCCTTTCATTGGCATTTGCGCTCATGTGTAAGGTGATTTCTATGACTCTTCGAGCTAGAGGTCTAGAGCTGCAGAGGGACAGAAGGCTCCTGCTTAGCCATAGGGGTGTCTATCACAATCATCTTTGGTGGAGGGACAGACTCCTAAATGGGAGCAAGATGAAGAGGTTGAGAAAAATGGGGGGAGTCGGCTCTAGCGCCTCAACGACAGGCCTCTTCTCATTCACTTCTTTAGGAGTAGGAGTGGTGGGAGGCCATGGAGGCTGATACAAATGATTCCTTGTGGGGACCTTTCCTTTAGCCATATCAAATGGGCCTAGGCTCCATGGGTAGAACAAGAAGCTTGAATGGAGGACGCTTGGGCTTTCACCAAGTGGGCACCTTAGGGTTCTCCCACGAACGCGAAGTAGAATCCGATGATGCCACAACAAGGCAAGAGGAAGCTTTAAGCTAAACAATAGAAGAGGAAGAAAAGGGACCTTGAGAGGGCTTCTCTTCTATTCTTCTATGGGCCTTAGCGACATCACTATCAACTTTTAAGCATGCCCTATGCAAAATAGCATAAAGTGATGGAGGGTACCTCACTCTAGGTGTTAAGTACCCTTTCTTGTACTTTTGATAAGTCTGGTACAAGAGGTCTTTTCTAGGTAGGAGAGGACCAATGGGTGTAGGCCAAAAGTGATCTAAAGAATAGATGCCACATGCAACCAGTGGTCTATAACCGGTGTCATGGATCACATGCACTGAACCTTCATGAATAAACTTCAAACACTTATGCACAACCGAGGGAACTGCGTTCATAGCTACTAACCAGGGGATACCTAGCTTCACTATGAAGAGTTTAGACCCCAGGATTATGTCAAATAGCAAGTTAACGAACTTAGGTCCAACAAGGACTAACAAAACAATACTACCAAGGGAAGGTACGAAAATTATGTTATGCATACGGATGGTACTCACAAGTGCGTCATACCCATCTTTATGCAGAAAGTTAATTAACATAATCTCCTCAATTATGATATTTACTTGAGACATCGGGTCAATAAGAACACCTACTATAGAGTTCCCATTGATTCGTGTAGGGATATAAAGAGGAGATGGTTCTCTATTAAAACCCATTGGTAGGTCCTACGAAGTGAAGGTTATACCTGGACCACTACTCGCAGGTTGTGCAGAGGGGATAGGAAAATGCAGGAAAGAGGCCATCACGTGCACTAAATGATACTCTCACAAAGCTCCCCAAAGGTTTGAAATAGGACAGTGACCCAGTTAAGGCTTCATTCTGCAATACTTATGGAACCTTCCAACTACGCCTACTAAGGGTCACAGGTTGGGTTGTAAGGTGAAACACCTCACAACACTCACACCTACAACGCTCCTAGAACGCAAGGAAAGGACCCTTTAGCACTACTAAACAAAACCAAAATGGTTCATGTCGGGTTCACCAAAAGTTTAAGAGAAGGGGACCAACCACATCATGGAGAGCCAAGAGCGGAGGGTTTCCCTAACTTACCTCACTCTAAAGGATTTCTTGGGGTGAGGATCGAGAATGAAGAGCACTATATAGTACTTTTGTCACTCTACAGACCTAGAGTTCAGGTTCGGGCTAGGTGAGCTGGTTTTTGGAGTTAGTACTACACCTCAGATAGCTCTTTGTCTAAGGACAGTAGTGTAGTTATAAGACGATAGTGTGACACACTGGTGTCTCTCGGGTGTGCTGGCATTCGTATGGCCAGAAAACACCAAATATAATACAAACTACCTAAAAACTAACAGCCTAGCTATTTGATTGTGATGGAAAAAATAGAATAAGAAAGTACGAGAAATGGAGACAAAGGTGATAAAGCAAGTAAATGAAAGGTAAGGTGATGAAGATAATCTCACAAAAGTGCACATGTCGATCTGTGATGGCAAATGTGTCGCTTTGCCTCCTAAACCTGCAATATCCAAAAAACTCAAACCAAAAGTAGTTAGTTAGGGACCTGGGTCCCATCGGGTGGCTAATATGTGAACATGGAAAGTTAATCAAATCAATTAGGCTAGGAATCAACTAAGAAACAAATGAATTGATCTAACTAAGCCAATTCTAATGAAATTCTTGCAAATAATTAACAAAGCTTAATGAAACATGAAATAGCAATGTAAGTCAAATCAAAATCCTAATTAACAAATGCAAACCTCGTCCCATTGGGAAATTAGTGTTGAACTGGATGTGGAGTGCTCAATTCAAAGCCTAATCCATGATTGATGATGCAAAGCTTGATGAAGGTTGATAATGGTGGACATTGATTCACAAATTGATCTCAAATGATAAGGGTATGAAAATGAGTAGAGTAACTTTGCTCAAGTGATTGTGAATACCAATTTATGTAAAATGAATACTATTTATAGACTTTTTGAAGGAATCAATGGCTAAGATCTAATTGGCTAATCAATGCATAAACTTGAAGGAGAGAAGATGGTATGGATCAATGATCAAATCACAGGATGAGATTGCTCAATGACATGGATCAATGATATTAATCAAGGGCTCAAATTGATTGAGACAAATGCAATCCCATGATTTTAGGAGCATGCGGGAGACATTTCCATGTGGAGGGAAATATTTGAATTCAAATTGGAGGAATATTTCATGAGAATATTTTTTCAATGATAAGAGAAAATTAGAAGAAATTAGTCAATTAAATAATTAAGAAATTATTTAATTGTGCAAGTGGAGGGAATTTAGATCTTTAACTAAACAATTAAAACATCATTTAATCAAGGTGGGATTATGAAAATTAATGAAATAATTTGGATTATTTAATCAAATGAGAAGACTTAGGAGATTTAATTAAATAATTTGCATTATTTAATCAAATGAGATGAAAATTAGCATGAAAGGATGAATTAATCAAATAATATTAATTATTCGATTAATAGGAGAAAATGGTGAATTTAATCAAGCAATTCACATTACTTAATTAAATAGATGAAAATGAGTGAATCAAGATAGAAATGATGTTAGTAATTGAAATCAAGTGTTTGATCAGGACATTTTTAAGTGTCTATATATTCATAATATTATATTGAAAGCTTTGTATAAATCATTTGTTTTTAATGATTTTGGTTGTTTGTATGTATGCACTCTTGGATTTGGAAATACCACCAACATGTTATGTATCCAAACATAACTACAAAAAAATAGTAGCAAAATGGCTAATACATGTAAGGTGGTTATTTCACACGGTCAATTTATTTTAAAATGAATAAATTTTAATTAAAATTTTTATAAAATTTGAAATTTGAAAAAGAAAAAATCATTAATATAAATTAAAAAAATTCTTATAAAAATATGATTATTATTATTTTTTGAATAAAATATAATTGCATTTTAATTGAAAGAAATTTTATTTTATGAATTTATAGCCTACCTATTTATGGTATCTATATGCTTATGCCCTTCCCTATTATCACTTTGATTAAAAAAAAATAACATGAAATCCAAATTAAAATAGTATTCTAATTAAGAAGAGTTCAATACAAAACAACATTGCAAATAAAAACAAAGAAAGCAATATGAATAAAATAAAATTAGTATATTTATCTTTTGAAAAATCTATATAAAAGACATCCAGAAATATCATTCTCTAAATACCTATTTTTTTATTAAATTTTTAATTTAAATGAAATAAACACTAGAAAATGATATCTTTCAACATCATTTATATTAATTTAAAATATGTATATTCATATATTCTAAAATTGAAAAATAATCTAAATTAATGTACACTTATATACATAATCTAAATTGAACATAAAGAAAATTTAATATACACCTTAAAAGCAAAATAAAATAATAATAATAATTAGTTTCATCTAAAATTTAAAATATTATTGACATGACCAAAACACCCAATGACCACCTTCAATCTTCATTCATTAGACCCATAATTAAAGCCATAATTTCAAGTACTTATTGTTGTTATTATAAAATAAAATAATAAAAAAGAAAGGTAGAGCCCATTCAAATACACGAGAGCGTTAATTAGATTCTTCACGGAACGACTAACTAGTGGGCATTTTAAAATCAAAGAGGTTGTTCTTCGTTATAATGCAAGCCACTTGCTTATACTTCACGGATAAACTGAACAAATCCGATCCGATCCAGCTTAAATTAACAATCTCTTACAATCAAGATTTTAAAATTATTTTTATTGTAGATGATTTCATCATATATGATATAATAATAAATATTATAGTAAAGTGCAGTTTCATTCTCAAATTATTTTTTGAAAATCGGGAATGTTCTGTTTACACATAGAATGTATAGATCGCAATCAGATAGGTATATGAATATACTTCCGGAATGTTGGCGTATAATAAAAACAAGGAAGTTAAAGATTTTCTGTTTGGAATTATAGGCATTAAACCATTCTAACTTTCCAAATACCTACCTAATACCCTACAAATGTAGGGAACCCTTTTAGTCGGTTCTTGGCAAATCGTGTTTATTTGGAAGGACAAAAAAAACTTCCAGAAGTTAGTTGAACGGCAATTTTAAAACGTATTCAATTGGTTTACTATTTTTTAAACTTTAATATAGTATTTTTTTATGATGAAAAGTGTTATAGTTTTATATTAAAATATTAAAAATATAATATTATTTATATGTTAGGTGGGTGGAAAAGAATTATATTTTGAAAAGTTGAAATTGAGATAAAAGATAAAATAAAAGTAATTAAATCAATAAGATTGTGTTGATAGAAGAAGGGGTCATGATTCTAATCTTTACTAACAGTGTACAATATTACAATGTTAATCAATTAAGTTAATAAATGTAAAGAGCAATTATTCCACAAGCCAACAAAATTTAAGATTGTGAAATCTAGAGTTTGGTTGTTTCTCGTATTTGTGCTTAGCAACCTATTGAAGATGACGAGGAGGATGGTACTCTTATTGGTTGGGCGTCTATTGATGGTGGTTCTATCCTTAGTGATGTATAGGACAAACATGATGACCATTATCTCCCTCCTATTAAAGTTACTCTTGTTGCTTAGTTTTAGTTATTTTTTATTGTTGGTCAAGCTTTACCATGTTGTATGTTTTCATCTTTTATTTAGATTTGATCCCACATAGTCTCTAAAGGCGTGCCTTTTTACTACCTACCATTTTTTGTGAAAAGTATATTATTATCTTTTTAGTTAATAAAAAATTATATGCAACTTATTCATAAAAAAGAAATTGTAAAATCACTATTGGTATATAATAGATCTGTATATTTTTTGAAAGGAATATAGTACATAATATTAGATTGTATAAGATTATGATATAATGTCTCATTGATGAATCTGAGTTTAGAATACCAAGTTTGCAAAAATAAAGCTATATAGTTTAAAAATAATAATTGTTTGTGATATTATATCATAAAAAAGTTATGTAATAGTAGACATCTAAATTTGACCATATCCTAACATCACTTAATTCATCCCATATATGTCTCCTTCCAACGTAATTAAATAAAATTAATTATATAATGAGCTTGTCCTTGATCATCTTCCTAGCATTAATTAAATAACAAGGGACTTGTGGGTGAGGGATTTGTTATTGTCTTTCATCATTTTTATGCATATTCCTTAGCTCAATCTAGAGATTGTATTTAAAAATGAAATAGCATTTAGATTTAATGGTTTGAGTACTTTATTTGTGTGTCATGTTTACTTACATATAGTAATAAGGGTAAACATATTAGAACTGGAAGGTGAGTTTCGGTTGTTAAGTTTGGAACCCTAACTAATATGCACATCATTGCCATTAAAAATGGGATTCTTACTAGAAGTTATGACCCTCTATAATCACATTTTGTTGATAATTCATAGTTATATAAAATGGTTAAGACAAGGTTGAAAATAAGTTAAAGTAAAAAGTTATATAACTGCACTAATTTATTGAGAGAAACAATGTAAATAGGTATGCATCTAATGATTTTAAAATAATAAGCAACACATAATATAAGATATGTTTTAGGAATTTTGGTCTAGGTGGGGGGATTAGCCTCCAATGTACATTCAATGTATTAATCTTCAACAAATTATTATAATATTTATTCATAGAGTATTCATGTACTTTAATAGAGATCTCCTCAACTAATATATGAAAAAAGTTTGGTAGCCATAATACCTTCATCCCAAGCATCCAATAAATAAACCAAGGTAAAACTTAAAACCATATGTGGTTTCCAATACCATGGGCTAAGTTAAGGATCCTAATCTAGGAACACAAATTGGTCTCTTCAATTCCAACACGCGCCTCATGATTAGTCCACCTTTAAGGAATAATATATAACTCTCAAGATATAATATTCCATCTATCAAATGTAGGTGATCTAGTTTGGTCTATTCAAACCTCTTACAAAATGCTCTTATTCATGTCATCATTACTAGAAAGAGGTCATCTATATGTCCTTTTAAGCTCATTTTGTAACCCCATCTTACATGTTGTTGCACATCATAGATTCTCTTACACAACCCACAATATCATAGATTTTCTTACATTTTTTACAACGATATAATCACTTTTATACATGTCATGATACAAATTTCAAGTGGGATAGTGTGTCATTATGAGGAGTCTCGAGTTTCCTCTCAAGCGGAGTGCCCTTTTTTATGTGACCCCAAATTTATAAAACATTACAAATATCAAATAAATACAATGTTACTTGGATTTTCAAGGTGTACAACACCTAATAAGAAAGGAAAGGAAACTTATATTATCCATCAAGTTGAGACTAACTCCTTTATTGAGATAATATGAAAGAAGGATGGTTGTCAATAAAAAGGAGACTAGTTCTATGATGATTATCACTATGATAAAGCGAATTATTGTTGTGACCTCACCTTCAACCTTTATATCAAGACTATGCACCAATCTAAAAACCAGGTAGAAGAGAAGGAGAAACCTAAATGTTTTAAAGACACATTTCTCCAATAATCCAGCATAATCTAGAGTTGGATATTTTAGAACCACCTTGTTTATTTGCACATGAATATGTTAAAAAACCATTAGACATAAGCATGGCTTAATTATAAGTAAAAAATGGATGCCAACTAAATTATTTGGAAATAAAGTGGAATTTATTTCCTTTCCAAATAGAAAAATGATCTTCTCTCAAAAAGTATGCTAAATTTAGGTTAATTTTGTAGAAATTTTGGGCCAAGCCCTTAGAAGAACATTATTTCAAGTAAAAATATCTAGTCAAAAATATTTTAAAATGACATGAATTCATTGAAAAATCAACTAATATATCTCATGAAGAACCCATTAGTTATCAAAATTTAATCTCACAATCCTTGAGAATATACTTGAAACCTAAACCCAAGAATTTATGTTGGTGTAGAGTAACAAGAAAAGACTCACAATTAAATTATAATCAACTATGGACTAATGGTAATAACTCAAAATTATTCTACATGTTTGGATTTAAGGGGACTAAGGAGATTATTCCTAAATATCCTTTATAGCATAATTAAATAAATGAAAATAATATTAGGTCACACAAATTAGCCACACCCTTTGAGTAAGGATGTCCCAATGATTTATCACTACATATCGGGCTGGTATAAGCTTACTAGTCATGCAAACCTAAAGACATCTTAACAAAGTAGATTAAATACTTAGGTAATGTATGCAATTAAATATGCAAATAAAATTACACCCCCAAATATGATTTCATTTGCAATAGCTTGATTCATAGAACACCCCTAAAATTACATATATATATAACATTTAAATATAAAAAATAAATCAATATCATGAGATAAATGACAAATTAATTAGCACTAAGTTATTTAGACTAGTACAACACTAACTAAACTAAATGTTAAAGAACATATAATGGATTCAAATATGGAAGGATTAATTATTGAATATCATTATCTTAGTCCATTAGTAACATAGTTAAGACTAATATCAATCACATATATATTTAATCATGATCTTGCTAGCAGTATATAAGTCAACACTAAACAAAGAACCAAAAATATATTTCAAAATCTCATTAGTTTAGATATAATTTTATCTAAATGCATTTCATGAACTACAAAAAAACCTTGTATGACCAAATTTACTTCAATAATCCACATATTATCAAAGGCATTACATATGAGCTACATATGAACTATTATCAAAGGCATTACATATGAACTACAAAAAAAACCTTGAATGACCAAATTTACTTCAATAATCCATATATTATCTAAGGCACTATTATGAAAATGGTTTATAAAAACTTTGAAGAATTTTACAAGTAGTGTGATAGTCAACTAATTAAAGAAAGCAACAAATTATGAAATATAGCCTAAGATTTTTACTACATCGTAAATTTTTAAGCCATCTATGGAGAGGATTTTTCACATGCAATACCTTCCCTAGAATTTTTAGACAAGAAAGACATAAGAAACTAGACTTCAACTTAAAGATTGACATCCAATAATAAATTAGACAAGGATATACTTAAGGCATTTCAATTGAAAAATATGTAGTCAGGTAACCCCATAGAAATAAATAATTTTTATATCTTATTATTTTTTACTTAAATTTTAGGTACATTTGACACTTGTCTTAATCCTCTACACTAGGCATCACATCTTTCTTCAATTGTGAATCAATTAAATTTGTTACAAAATCCTTTTTATTAAAGTAATTAATCTTTTTTTAGACAAAATAAACACTATATAAAATCATGCAAAAAAATTTGGCATTTGCAAACCTCAATCTCTTGGTACCTATAATGAAAATACCACGCAACACACTTTAGGGCCAAATTGTACTTCTTCAAATTTGTACATTTGTTGTATGTTGTGGCCAATTCTCATTAATTTTTAGTTCCATATAAATATTTACAATATAGCCCACACCTTAAGGACTCAAATCCTACTCTTAATCTTAAAAAATGGCATAAGACACATCTTATTTCTATTAACTCCTAATCACCTCCTTCAATAAATAAAACAGTACCAAAATATCCTATGCCTCTATAAATCCTTGTCATGTCATCATCATGTCACAAAAAACACCACAAAGACCTTCATTAACCTAAAAATTCATGTTTTCACCCTCTCAACTCCACTTTTGTAGTAAAATATGGCAAAACCCTATCTATATCACTCTTTATATAAAACCCAAAAAGGAATTTGTGTTTCAATTAAATATTTTAAACTTGGCCCTACATTAACATATCATGTTAATCAACAAATAATCTTAATGGTTGGAGATTAAATGAGGAGACAAAATATGTGTGAAAGTGCCTTTTACTACTTCAACATAATGCAACAACAATAGGATGCATCACCAATAATAGTATCAATTGACCTAAACAATGTAGACAAGTATTAAGACTAGACTAAGTTGGTCCACCAAACCTACCACCTTAGACCATGTGAGAATCTATCATTCATAATCATAGAAGTGGACCCCTTAGAAATTCTACACATTAGTCTTTTGACTAATAGAAGTCACCTTGCATTGTCAAATGGCTATTGAATTTCATTATTAACCACTAATTTGACTCATTAAGTCTTGATCATAATCAATGGCTTGCATTGATCAAAAAACAATCTATAGCTAAGATAAAAATGTGAGAAGCATATGTGTGGGACCCTAAATTTCACTATTTTATCGTGTTACAATAAGAAATGAACACATCACCCACTTTCAACATCATCGTGAAGACATCAAATATCAATGGGATTTTGTTGAGTAAATCAAGGGGGACACCATATTTGTCACTTTTCTAACATGTGTGGCCATATTCTATTTTATTATCACATTAAGAATCCATACAAATCAACCACCTAATTGATGCCTTTAACATCATGGTTCACCCTATTTACATGTAGCTCATATAATTTTTATTTTTCATTAGGACATAGGTGAGCACACATAAAACAAATGGCCAGATGAATTTGCCACATTTTCCACCTTGGATAAAGTGACACTCATCCAATAGACCATATGGAATGAACCCACATGAGTCATCCTCATACTCATCTATCAACCTAATGCATCAAGACTAGAGATTATTATTAAATTGCCTAGTCTTGCTACCTAACCCACACACAAGACATAAATATCACAATTTCACTACTCAATAGTATACTTTATTCATTACTTAAGATTTTTACAACATGACCAAAACACTTACAACTTGCTATAGTAGGGAACTCCTATAGCTTACCAAAATAAACATCACCCTCAATACATTACAAACTTGGCCTTTTCTTCATAACTTTCCTCTCTATTACATCATATCCTCTCTTGTTATCTCCCATAATTTTTCCTCATATTGCAATAACTCTTTTTTGGACTTGGGAACCTTTAAGAATTTCCCCCCACTTTAATCATTAAAAAAATGCTCTATAGTTTAAAATAACTCTCTTTTATAGTTCAATCTTAGAGGAAATTAAATTGTTGCAAGATTGGTAGTTACAAGCAATTAAATTGTTGTAGAATGGAATACTCAAAAGTAAGGAAAGTCCTACAAGTGACCAATTCAGGAAAAAAATACACATATCCATCTCAGTAATGGGGAGTGTACAAATATTTATTATAGAAAAAATCCCCACAAAGGAGGAAATCATATTATATAAGTCCATTTTTGTGAAAGTTTGATGTCCATCCAAATGGGATTACTATAACTTGTTCATAAATTTGGTTCACTTAAAAATCCCCAAATCCATGCCTAGCTAACATCGTCATTTTATAGAAGTTTGGCATCCATTTAAACGTGATTATTATAAAAAAAATCTCGTTAGGTTCACTTGAGAAATCTTGCACTCCATACATCACTAGCATCATTGTTACTTCATCTTATAAGTCTGATATCCATTCAAACAAGATTTTTATAACTTGTTCAATCATCAAGTTGACTTGAAAAACCCCACATTTTGTACCTTACTGACATTATCGTTACATCGTCATTATCCTTTTTTCATAAGTTCTTTTGCTTACTAAATGAAACCTTTAACCAATACACACATCCAGTTCAATTGTACATTTATCCATAGATTGTATTATGCTGATGTCATTATTTTCTCATATCATGCTTAAATCATGTTGATGTCATCATCAAAACTATTCATTTAAACTAATTATCAAAAATTAAAAGTCTAATTCACTTAATCTTTCCTGCAAATCCAATGGAACTTGGAGTTCTCACAAAATATTCACCCTTGGAGTTGTTCATCTAAATAAAATATCAAAATCTATAGGTTTAGGTCACTTGAACTTTCTTGAAATCCAGTTGAATGTAAAGATCCCACAAAATAGCTAAATACAAAAAAGTGACTTGGGACTGGTTATGGTAAAATGACTTGGAACTGGTTATATAAAGAGATTTAATTCTGCATTTAAGTTCCACAAATATTTGGTTAGAGACTAAAACTCTACATCCATATAAAGTTACCAATTTTTATCCATTCTTCACCGAATTAAAATTGCAAGTACCCATTAAGCCCTTCTATAAGGTGATACCCTTGACTATTTTGAGTTTGGAAATTTCCAAAAATTAACTACCGACACCCAACACAATAAGAACCAAAGCAAAACCTAAAATACTTTTTATTGATACAAGAATGCTTGTGAACCTGAATGCTCCTAGATTAGACATGTTGGGTAAGAATTTTTTGAGCATAGACTCCTAAAATACATTTGAGCGATTGAATCACCCTTCTAGAATGAGAACATTTTGTAGCATACCCCAATGCTTCCAATGGTGAATGAAACAATTTCTTCCTTCTTCTTTTCCAAAATTTAGCTTGGACAATTCTGCTCTTCCTCTACCAAATTTGTTCACCTGTCTTTTCTTCACTTGTGGATCTTTGTCCACCATGGCCCAACCTCCTCCTCCAAAATATTTTCCATTTTCTTTTTCTTCTTATTATAACTTCAACCCACCACACTATCCACCTCCACCATATCTCCATATGTTGTTGCCCTCAAGTATAACAACTTATTCATCCAAGTTTTCTTGCATAAAAATCTGTGTATTTACCTCCTCAAACAAATTAAGTTCAACATCTACAATTTATATGTTTTGCATACATACACATCTTCATTTTATCATCTCTACATCATGTGTACTTCATTAATCCATGTGCTTATGTTCTCTAAAGAACCTACTTCTGCTACATCTTCTTTTGCTTTACCTTGTCTTTTATCTATAAACACATCATCATAACTTATGCTATAAAAATTAAAGTTTTATCTTTCTAGACCTTATCCTAATAAATTTTTTCCAAACATCTTATTCAATTTTATCTTCTCTCCCAATAGGGAAAATTCGTCATCTTCCCCAATTTTATCTATCAAATAAGGGGCCCTCAAAGACCACCATTTATGCTCCTTCATCTGCTTCCTTTATTCCACTTCCTATAAACAAATCAATATACATATTATTACAAAAATCAATAACTATTCAACTCTTCATCCATAATAATTGTAGGTTCAACATTTAGAAAATATGCTCCTTCATTCTTCTCATTTCTTGTACTTTGTTGCTCCACTGCTTCATTATTTACTTTCAACAATTTATTCCCTTTCTCATTATACTCCATGAGGATTTCTTCTTTCATCATGCACACATAATATTATTCAGTTCTCCATTCTCTATCCTTTTCCAAGAGGATTTTTTCACTAGATTCCTACATTTTATCATATTCACTCCAGTCTTCTTTGTCTTCTAGATAACAATTCTCCACTTTTTCATCCTCATTAACATATTCTACCATGCAATATTTATGATTTTCCTCATCATACAAAAGATAAGAGATACTTAGAGAATATCATGAAGGGATATCTAGTGGTCACAATTTAGGAGATGCTACCACAAAGAAAAATAAGTTCATAGGACTTTAGAGAGTAGGAAGACCTATTGCAAGGGATGAAATTCTCTTGCAGCCAATCCTAGCTCAAGTTTCATTTGAGAAATGGGCTATAGATTTTACTAGACCAATAGACCCTACCAACAAAGCTATCTAAAGCCAGATTCATCATAACTAGAGTGGAATATCTAACCAAATGGGAAAAAGTAGAACCTACTAGAGATTGTACCACAAAATTGCCACAAAGTTCCTATATGAGAATATTATCACCAAATTTACTTTCCCATTAAATATAACTAGTACAATCAGGGGAAACATTTTATGAATAAAGTCATTGTGGAGTTGCTAAGGATTTTCATGATAACACATAACAAAATTACTCCCTACCATCCTTAGGCTAATGAGGTAAGTCAAGACCTAAACAAGATCATAAGAACCACTTTAACTAAAATAAGTAATAGAAACAAAATGGATTGGGATGTAAAGATACCTATGACACTATGGGCATAGAAGACTACATATAAAAGGTCCACAAAATTTACTCCCTTTAATTTGGTGTATGGGATGGATGCAAACTTACCTTAGCACTTTATAGTTCCTAATTTTTGTACAACACTTACTATGATACTAGGAGAAGAAGAATCTCTCAAGTAAAGAATAGAATGTTTGAAGAAATTAGATGAATACATACTATTGGAAATTTATCACCAAAATTCAAAGAAGAAAAGATAAAAAGCCTAGTGATGTCATAGAAATTTAAGGCCTAAAACATTTTGAAAAGATGACATGATTTTGCTATATGATAGTAAGTTTAAAAAATAAGGAAAATTGAAGGTAAGATGGTTAGGTCCATACTATATTAATGGCATATCAACATCTAGAGAAATCAAACTCAAAATTCTTGATGCTAAGAGTTTACAATGCCATATAAATTGTGCCAAGTTAAAACATTACCATCAATCTATAGGGTAAAAAATAAAATTCATAGAAAATCAAATCAAATTTATAAAAATAAAATATAGCACAAATTCATGCTAGGGGGCTCCTCTCAAAGAAAAGGGTGGACAAGTTGATGCTTCAAGATCATCAAATCAACAAAAATATTTAGGAGAAAGTAGTACAAGCTACTAAAAATGTATATGTAGAGGTTAAGGAAGAGAAGACAGAGCTCATAAAGTCCCATCCTCTCCCTCTGAACAAAATAGTCATTCAATGGGCCAAGACCTACCCTTTACATCTCCTCCATCACCAAAGAATCCCTCCTCTTTTATCGTAGCATCTCTTATGTATTCTATCAAGGATTTTTTGGAGAAAAATTTAAAATCCAACCAATAGAATCCCACTGTAGCTGAAATTACCGTTGGTTGGATCCCAAGTGGATATTTCCAATATATCTCCCCTTCAAACATTTCAACTTGGAGATTTCTTCCAACAAATAGCTAGGGAAGATATACTCAACCAATAAGTGGAAAATACAAAATAGATAAAGGGAGTCATAAGTGACATACAAAATAAATTTCCAAATGTGCAAGGGGATCCATCACAACCATTGGGCCAACAAATTAAGATTCTAGTAGATGGCCTCATTGTAGACACATAGAAACAAGCAACCACACTTCAAAAAACTATCACTATAGAGATTACAAAGGAAATGATGGATTAGAAAAGGAAAAAAGTGCAACAAATCACACACTAATAGAATCCCATATATGCACACTTAAGAGCAAAACAAGTGATGTGGATGCTCTATAACAATTTTATCCGTAGTGGCCAAATTTGACTAGAAATATTAAAGGCTGGATAGAGAAAATTGAATAATATACCCTCATATTGGGCACCACTTATGATGCTCTACAAGATATGGATGGGACAATAAGGCACAAATGGAAACCCTACATGTTCAATAGCAGTAGGTTCAAGATCAACATGAACAAATCAAGAACAAGTTCAAGCAATTGAGGGAAGTGGTGAGTCCATAGTCAGCCCACATAACTAGTCTCATCCATGATGCACATGTTGGTTTTAAGGTGCCTCACCCTTTTCAATTTGTAGACTTTATTTTGATGTTTAATTATTCATTTTATCCTATATTTTATGTCTACTATGTTGTATCACTTTGTGAGACCTACCAAGTGAAGTGGCATCCGACATGGAGGTGATGCGTATGACATGGATGCATAAATTATAGAAGTAGGTATCCCACTTAGTGGATCCCATCATGTGGATAGATCAATGGATTTTTTCATAAGTTGTTAGAGTTAAATCTATGATGGATTACGACAAGTTGCTATGACAAGTTATGACAATGTAAGAGTGGAGTTATGAAAAACTATGATAGGTTAGCCCCATGCAATGGTGGAGCCTAT
This sequence comes from Sequoia sempervirens, assembly GCA_007258455.2. Lineage (NCBI taxonomy): Eukaryota > Viridiplantae > Streptophyta > Pinopsida > Cupressales > Cupressaceae > Sequoia > Sequoia sempervirens. The sequence continues at coordinate 22,600 of VDFB02368435.1, forward strand.
GCATGGTTTTTGCATGCATGCGGGTGCATTACATGTTGGAGGACCTCTTATACA
>VDFB02368436.1:0-28937 GCA_007258455.2 Sequoia sempervirens
AATAATAATCACACCCCATGATATAGGCTTTTGATTTATTTAATGTTCTCCGTACCTAACAGAGGAAAAATATTTCACTTAATTCCAAAGTATTTGCTTTGGAGTGAAAATATTAAAAAATTATAATATTGGGTAATCAAATTTTACCCATGTCTTCGTACTCACTCCCAAGACAAAAATTTCTTTCACTTTGCATAGTGAAGTTCACTTCTCAGGTAAAAACAAACATTTACCCCCTTATGCTTTCATTCATCACTTCATTTAAAATTTAAAATTTTACCCTTTCAAAAATTCTTGTGCTCACTTAAACTTTATCAATGATCTTATTGGCAGAGGCTTTCATGTGAAAATTAATTAGACACATTATAATTTTAAATATTTTTCCCTCAAAGTTTATCGGCCCACCAGGCCTTTTACCCTAGCCATCACCCATTGTGTGACAAAATAGGAAAATAGAAGCTCAACTGGCGATGAGTGATCACTACAAGGATTGAGGTACATTTCTCCATTTTTGACAATCGTTAATCCTCTCGTGAAAATCATTCACTCTCACACTTTTACTTTGCAGGAAAATTTTAATATATTTAATTCAACATCATTCCCCATGCTTGTCTTTCCATGGGCCCACAAACTCACCCCTTCAACCATCACACACCTCCCATGCATTGTGTGTTGAATGGAAGAAATAGAAAGTAAACTAGCGATGGGCGATGACCATCGCTCATCGCCGGTTGTATGGGAAAATGGGAGGAAGGACTGGCGATAGTGTAAGAGCCAGCAATGGAAAGCACACACCATTGCTCATCATCGATTATTAACTGGAACAAAGAGGTCTTCACATAACGGGCGATGATTGTCATGTAGCCAAATTTTTTCCAAAACCAAGGAAGACATTAAATAAACCTTCCCAATCAGAATTTATTGTTGGAAATACTGCATTGCTGATTTCTATAGGGAAAATCAAAGATTTGAGGCATCTGGCAATGAGTTTTTACTATAACTTTGAAAGTCGTGAAAGTTGCCTCTGGACCAATCAGAGCTAAGAATTAAACCTATTTTTCCTCCAAAACATTAGAAATGTGTTTTATATTTTCCCCATTATATTTGTATAATATTTAAAATATTCAAAATATTTTAAATATTAACATTTGAAACTTTAGAAAAATTGTGACTTCTAATTACGCCTATAGGCCAAATGGAGAAATGCACTATGTGCATACCAGGATACCTGGAGCCATGAAATTTTGCATGCGGCCATATTAAATTATTTAGAGAAAACCCATTTCCTCCAATTATTCCTAGCCCTTAAAATTCAGGTACCTCCTTTGTAAACTGGCCCTGGGACATGTTTGCTGCAACAAAAATACATTAAAATAATGTTTCAAATGACCTCCGTTCTTGATGAAAATGGAGCTATAGACGTTTCAAAACAAAAAAATGAAATGGGTTGTCATTAAAATTTCAAAACTTGACAGTTTTTGGAACACAATTTTTGGCCATGTCGCGATCATAAAACAATTAAAAATCCCGTCAGAAATTATCCTAGAGGCACAAAATTGAATAGGAATGTAGCCACTTGACCCAAGAATGGAGTGAAAAATATGGTTCAACAAGAGAGATCCCAAGGTGAAATATATTAATCGACAAAGTTCCTCAATTAAGCATTTTCTGCAATTGCACTTGCTAAGAACCAATCAATGCTCTCAAAGTCACCACTTTGAAAAAATATCAAAACAACTTCTGGGGGGCTTCCACTAGAAACATAATATCATTTAGGTCTATTGAACATGTGTGAAAGAGGGATTTCCTTCAATCATCAATCTTCATGAGATATCGAAGGTCAAAGTTGACCTCATTGAAACACTGTCAGAAATGCAGATACAAAACTGAACAAATTGCGTTTGGTTTTGGCCTGGTAAAAATAGAAAATCAGATTGTGAAGCTCTGAAACCTGAAATGGGAGCATATTTAGGTATGGAGAATGGAGTGCAACAATCATTTCGACATGAAAATCATCGAGTTGCAAAATACAAGCTTGGACAAGAGACCACTTTGCAAAACTAAAAGTTTGCAAACAACAAAAAAGTGCCAAAACCCTCCAGCTTCTCTTTTCAAAACCTTGTCAAAAATCATGATGCGAAGCTGAAAATTGACATGCACTTTCACATATGTTAGATGAGTGGGATCATAAATGAGTTTGACTTGAAAATCAACTAGCTTCACATTATGACCTTCCAAAGTAGGTCACTTAGGTAGATTTTTCAAGTGCACTTCTAAGTGTGCAAAGGAAAATTTTTCAAGAGGGGCACTTCAAATTTTAAAAATTTGAGAGTGCCACCAGTGGCTCTGACTGGAGATGTATGCACCTTGTGGGTATAGCAAGAATCTATATCTCTAGAGAGTAGACCAAATGTTGAGTCCATCAGTTACCCTCAAACTGCTCTTTTATTCAACCTTTTTTCCAACTTCACTTGGTGACCCCAGGCCACCAAATGAGAAAGGGGAGTCAATTCTTACCTCTATTAAACACCAATCTGATAAAAGAACTGATTTACCTTAACTCATGCTTGCTTTTGTCAAACCACAACAACATAGATAACTGCACTTTTGCAAACACGAGTATTAAGTTGCCTTTGTGCAAGTAGAGACTTGCTCCTTGTTTGACTCCATTTTCACATGGAAACCAAATCATATATGCCACTTCACTGTCAGTTTCTTCATTCTTTGATTTTTTATTAAGTGGAAACATTTGAAGATGGTGATTAAGACCATATGAAAGCATAGCCTGATCACAACCATCTTCCTAATTAAACATGTTGGAACCACCCAACAAGCAATCATATACAACATTATCGACATATTCATAATCACTATGCATCTAAAAGTCAGGCATACTTTCAAAATGTTGATTATCATGTGGAAACAAGTTATCATATTCATTATTTAAATCATTATCAAGCTAAAAAAAACTTCCTTCAGTGTTTTGCACATTTCCACACTTCATGAAAACTTCTTCCAACTGACAAAAATAGCACTCACATTCTGCCACATGGCCCGATACTATTTGTTAGAAACCAAGATCGCACATGCAAACCAAAACCTTCCACATAAGAGAAAATCAGAAAAACTAAAGCTATTGCACAAAGATGTGCAAAATATTATTCGAGGAATTCATAATTACATGAGATGATTTTTCTTTATAAAAGCAAAGTATGCATAACTCTAATCTTATCTTGAGCAACAAGATGGCTCAACAAGATAAGGATGACAATAATTAACCTAGGAATTAAAATATTACCTATGTAAGGATTATACAAGTGTAATTAAATATTAATTACACTAACATAAATGCAACTTAGGGAGACTAAAAAAATCATGCACCTAAAACTAAGATGAATGTAAGAAAGCATGAATGGGTCCCGACAACAAGGCCTGATCAGGTACCCATGTACAAATGCAATAATGAGGTAGAGAAGGAAAACCCAGTGGGACAAAACCCCCCTACAATGAGATGACTGCTACAAAGAAGCACTGGAAGAAAACTGTGGAGTAACACTAGAACCGCAATCTGACAAGAAAGGAAAGATACTTCCGTCTACAAGAAACCAAAGCGGAATCATAATAATGCGACGGTGGGCCGATGCATATCTTGGAAAAGCTCACAAAGGCTGAAACAACCCTAGAATGCACGTGAGCGGCGGTAGATGAAATGATAACATAATCTAGAAACCATGTATCTTGATAATGGAGCAAACTATGACTAAAACTCTTCCATGGGAATAATTACCATAAAGGCTTTGGAGCGTTAACCATAAAAACATGGCCCTCAAAGCTGGGAAGGATCACGAACCAATGTGGATCCCGTAACCATAAGCTCTCAATCTAAAAGTGTGAACCCGATGTGAATCTGATATGTTTCAAGCTAAGAAGTAAGATGTGGCAAAAAGAAACTAAGCAACCAGATATAACCCATGTGATTTTCCATCAAAACAAGATGGAGATCAAAGTGCATGCACACTCTAATCAGATTATTATGCAAGAAACCCCCTTGATGGAACTTTATCTCAGTTCATTTATTACAATAACCCAATGATTGTAAAAGGAGACAATGAAAACATACATAAACAAAAAATAAAAATAGACCTCAGATCTATGTAGAGGCCTTAACCAGCTTTCCAACGCTACAAGAATGGTGAAAAATGGATAAGCGGTCAAAGATATGTCTCTGAGTGAAAACAACAACATGCAACCAGGGGTTTAAAGACATCTAAAAAAAACCAAAAATAGACACGCACCATTGTGTAGAGTTTAGAAACAACTTTCAACAATATCTTGTTTGCAAAACAATGGCGTCGTGAAAAAGTTATGCCGATTCATTGAAAGTGCTCTTTAGAGGCCCAATAAGCCCTTCCTGACCCTCGGGGCTAAAGAGAGCCTGGTTGGTGGGTAGACCAAGAGGATGAAAAACTTCGGCGAGAACTATTACACCACGTGACGGTTTGGGGCTAGTAGTGATTAAGCTAGAATTTGAGCACGTAAATACGAGGTTCACCAAATGGCCAGTTGACAATGTGCTAGGGGCTAAAAGAAGGGTATAGCATATCTGTTGTAGAATGGGTGGCATAACCTAGAGTAATTGGCTAGATGGTGGTGTGATGGCGACAAAGGCCATTTATAATGGGCAGCACAAAAAATTTCATCAAAATTTTTATTTTTTTTGATTTTTGTTTTAAATGTGTGCCTTTAAAGCATGCCTTGGGCTGTCTGACCCTCGAGGGTAAAATATTTTTCCTCCCTAGTTGGTAATGCAAATTGGACAAATTTATGAAAATAGGGGTTTTAGACCTGCAAATCAACGAGCAAAGTCCATTTGAGCCCAAAATGCTCCAAAAATTAGCCGACCCCCAGATCTCTCAGAAAAATCACAGAGCTTGAAACCCTCATAGATCTAGCAAACGATGACCAAAATCTACAAAATAAAAGCCATTTATGACCTTTTCCAATGCTCTGAATAGAATGGAAAACCCTGATCTAATCCATGTTAGAAACCAAGATCATAAATGTAAACCAGAAAACCTTCCACATAAGAGAAAATTAGAAAAAGCAGAGGCTATTGCAAAAAGATGTGCAAATTATTATTCAAGAATTCATAAATTACATGAGATGATTTTCTTTATAAAAGAAAATATGCATAACCCTAATCTTATCTTGAGTAACAAGATAGCTCAACAAGATAAGGATGAGAATAATTAACCTAGGAATTAAAATATTACCTAAGTAAAGTTATGCAAGTGTAATTAAATATTAATTACACTAACACTATTAAGTTCATTTTGATCACTAGTTTGCATGTAAAAGGTAAAACCATCACAAAAACTTACCAAAAGGTCTTGCTCATCATGCAAACCATCTCCAAGTGTATTCAAAGAGATACACTCATATATTAGCACACTTTGTACTTGTTCTCCATCATGCTGGTATTGAAAGTCATCAAGTATTTCTAACTCATCCTCATCATCACTCAATTTGTTATCCTCTGAACACAACATATCATCATCTTCAGTATCACAAGCTTGCTCAACAATGAGCAATTCTGGTTTAGAAAGATAATCTGATTTCTCATTGAAATCAACATCTACATCCACATCCAAAGACTCATGACTAGGTTCATTTAAGTCAGCAAACAAAGACTTGTTCAAATATGCATTAAAATATTCAAAACTTGGCTCGTTGGATGCACAAACCTCATGGCCATCTGCTGCTTCAAACTCATCAAAACATATTTTCGAGTTTACATCAGCATGCATACTATCATACTCATCATACACTACATCATTACCATCACATGGTTGCTTTCCTTCATCCACATTATCATCATTTGATCAAATGGTTCATAAATGAAGGGAAGATCAAAAACACATGCATCATACCTTGAAAATTAAAGATCATCATCACTCTCAAAGTCAATTTGAGAAACATTGAACAATTGAGAATCATTCACATGTGAAATTTTTTTATATTTAGTGGTCAATAGATTTGAAATTTGTTCACAACTCAATAGATCATTGTTTTGATCCATTCTTTCAACCACTTCCTCTTCTTGACCTTCACTAGAATTGGATGCATTGTCAAATTGTAAATCATTATATCCGATGGCATCATCATCATCAAAGTCTAAAAACTCAAAAGACTAGTCACAGACAAGATTTACCCACTCATAAGAAATCTAATTTCTAACAACCTTGTCAGAAACATGGTCACAACCCGTCACAGAGGATAGGATGTCCATTTCTTCCTTCTTGCTTACTTTTGGTTTGTCATAACAACAATCCACATCTCTCTGCATTGCATCATTAGACTGAGTGTCTTCACTAAGTTTTTCATTTAAATCCTCTTGAGGATAGGCACAAACATTTTCATTATCAAAGTAAAAACCATCCATGATTCTTTAATTTCAGTCGTTTGTGCTTGATCTTTCCAGCTGAAATTCATTGCATACCTCTTCACTTGCAGCTGATATACTAAAATTCTCAAGAACATTTCTCAAATCAGAAAACTCCAACATCTCATTATGATGACCATAGCATTGTTGATTGTACATATCCTCTACAAAAAATAAATCCAATTCATATTATTCATTATGTTCCTGGCTTGGAAAACCTAGAATCCCCCTGTTCTCCGCAACATCACATTCATTTATTGCAGGGAAGGCCTCATCAGCACAATGTGAACTGAGATGATCACTTGGAAAATTATCTGCATCATTGCAACCTTCAATTGTTACAGAGGATTTTCTCTCTATTTATGCATTTTCTGAGGAGATAGAAGAAACCTTACATGTTTCATTTCTCTCATCATATCTTTCATCATCATGGCTGCAATTTTCAGTTTGGTATACTTATTTTGTAAGTTGTTCAAAGACAACTTTCTAATCACTCAATGATACATCAATCTTATTTTATACCTTCTCAAGTGTGCACTTATCTTTATTCAAAACTACATACATCTGATCATTTGCATTCACACATCTGTTGATTTCATTTGCATGTTTACCCAAGACTGCAAGCAATATACCTTGCACATATTCATTCCTCTATTTCTCCAAATTATCTAAAAAAGTGTAAGACATATGCATACTCAATATTCTAAAATCTTTTAACAATGCACTAGATCCTTCCTCATAGGCCTCAAAATACATATGAATGCAATATGGAGTACTAGGTCTGAAATTTTTTAGGGATTAGTGAGAGGGCAGCAACAAATCTATATCTGAAATAAATGCTTCACTCTTCATTTTGTTTTTTAACCTACTTTAATCTTGTGACAAGGTTAGAGGTCTCTCTTGCAAATTCTTCTATGTAGGCATTTAGTAATTTATCCCAACAAGGAAAAGATTTCTCAGGAAAACTCAAGTACCAATTTCTAGCTCTCGCTTCAAGAGATCTGAAAAAAATCCTCATCCACATATCCTGATATCCAAATGAATGTTTCTCCATGAAGCTAGAAAAACTTTTGATATGTGCATTTCCTTCACATACATTGTATCCATTAAATCTAGGCATCTCCTTTAGACTTGTGTTGACATACTTTCAGTTTTGTAATCAACCCATGGAAATTCTAATTGAGCATACAATGGATCAAAGGAATTGACAAAAGGTGCATTAACTTGGAATGTAGATACAACATGATTGTCTCTTGATTGGGCTCATTGAAATATCTAATGCCTTTCACCCATCTCTTTAAGTCCTCTTTCAAACACAACTTTCCATTCCAACCTTATCTTAGACTTGTGCACTCTTGGGTTCCTATATTTTGGGGTCTCAAATGTATGAGGATTATTTGACTTCTAACATTTCTTGACAAGTTGTATTAAGGTGTCTAATGGTATGGCTATTTTATCTTGATGATCCATGGATATTTATAAATCAAGGATCAACTAATTGTGCATAATTACAATCATGACCAGATGAAGGATTACAATGACAATTGTTGACATGAAATTCATTCTAACTATCCACACTAACAAATAGTTGAGCACTAGACAAAAATATTTCAATGAAACTACAATTACATTTAATATGACATATCCAGCAAATGGGAGTGTGCAAATTCAATATTACTATCCTTTCCCTTTGTTAGTGCTAATTCACTCAAAAGGGAACCAAAATTTTCTTAAGAAGTACAAATATGGTTTCCATACACAAATTTCTTGAAAACCAAGAGTGAAGAATACCTAGAAATGTTGCAACTGCTACAAATTATTCTTCCTGACTGGAAATATTATAGATATGGAACTTTTCTTCAAATCTTCAATAGGTTCTTTTGAAAAAGTTGCCACCTCCCTTCACAGAGGATTGAACTTCAAGTAGTATGAAGTTCTTTCACATGTAAATTTCTTTCTGAGTTCCTTTCACTAGCAGAGCACTACAAATCATGAAATCTTCAGGTTCACTGCAATAATTTATTTCTCTAGATTTAAAATTCTTCAAGATTTGAACCAAATTTAGATTAGAAAATAATATGACTTTGTGAATTATCAATCTACACTTGGAGATTCAAATTTCTCCCCAACAAAGTGGAAATTCTATTGGCTCTTTTAAAAAACCAACCAGATCTTCAGGGTACCCTATGGATTTTCCAATTCCAATGGTCAACAACCCTAAAGAGGGTTGGCCAACAAATGAGAAAGAAATTAAGCTTTCCTCTTGCACTTCGGGCTCTACAAAACCCAGGAGGGTGATCCCACAATGTATTTATAACATTCTTTCCAACAATTTCCATATACATTGCTCACTAAGCAGATATGTTCTCACTTATTACTGAATAAATGAAATCCTCCAAGAAATTGGCATTTCCTTGAGAGAATTTAAACATTTACAACTGAGAATGTCAAATACCACAATAGTAGATCGATTGAAAAGTGTATTTATGAATAATTATCTCAAATCAAACACCAAAAGCACAGGAAATGCATTTAACACTTTAAGATCAGTGCTATATCTCAGGGCATGGATTCAAACAAAGCAAACTGAACTACAAGGCAATTTTAATTCTAAGCAGCCATGAACTTCATGAATTGCATTACAATTCATACATCATTAGGGTATGTGCATGATCATCATGGAAAAAATAGGCCCTTAAGTGGCAAAAAATTAGATAAATCGAGTAGGCAACTTCATGAAAAAATTGAATAAGTTATCTATATTATTTCAAAAATATGTAAGAATAGAATATGTAGAAAATTGATTGTAGTTTCTAAACTACTAAGTTTATTTTATTTTTAAAATCTATTTTTGAAAATTTAAAATTTCAATGCAGTAGTACTTAAATTTTAGGGAAAAAAATAAGAAGTAGGTCTGTCTAACCACCCTAACCACAATAAAATGATAATTTTTTTTATAAAATTTTAGATATAAGTAGATGACTCATGTCCCATTGTGATGCATATTTTTTTGTATTTTTTTCCAAGTAAATAATTAATTATGATTTTTTTATTACAACTTTTAAAAATATAAAAATCATATGTCGACCACCTTAACTTGGTCAAATATTCATGAAATTCAATTTGTCTTTTTTTAATCCTATAGTATGTGAAGCATAGAATGTGACATATATTTTGATTCAAAAATGTGACACCTGTTTGAAAGCTATAAATTTTTCAATCAGCCTATCAATCAAGACTTTAGTGATAATTTAAATAGAAAATGAATAATAATTATTTATTAAATTCAAAGTAAAACATAATTTATATTGGTGGAAATCTAAGAATCTCCTTTAAAAACCCTTTTGTTTCAACAATTTTGGGTAAAAAATTGGTCCACATACCCCTACACATACCCATCATATCGCCACTTTTGGCCCATCATGATCTTGCACATACCCATTACCTAGATTCTATCACTTCTTATAAATCCACTAAACACCTACATGAATGCACACTTTAATAAAATAATTTAACTAATTCCTTGAACCAAAGCTATAACTAAAGCATATTTCAATGTAAACAACAATGTAAATTAATGAAAATGACTCTTGATCAAATTCTCATTAATCATTCACATGAGGACATTACAGTTACAGAGATAACTAACTCAAAAGATATGCATATTTGGTTCAGACATGCCTAGAAACTAGATAATTAACAAAATTTATTCCATTAACTCAAAGCCTAAGCTATGGACTCAGAATGTATATTTTATGTGTTATCACTCTACATTCTCCAGATCTAGAATTTGACAAAAGACCCTTTGCACAATATCCCTAAATTCCTTTTATATCATTAAGGAGAAAACAAGCTTCAAGCTATTTGCAAATTACATTTCAGTTTAATTAGCATTTCAAAAATATTTCATTTGCATTTCATCCCCACGCAGTTATATTTGCAACAAAATTTTCCCACCAAATGTTCTGCCTCTCAGCTTGTGCATTTTAACCTAGTAGAAGAAAGTAATCTACTCTTGTGAAAATATTTCACTCAACTTCTCCTATTTTCTTGTGCATTTCACTTTATTCCCAGCAATAATAATCATGCCCTATGATATGGCTTTTTTATTTATTTAATGTTCTCCATACCCAAAAGAGGAAAAATATTTCACTTAATTCCAAAGTATTTACTTTGGAGTGAAAATATTAAAAAATTGTAATACTAGGTAATCAAATTTTACTCATGTCTTCGTACTCACTCCTAGCACAAAAATTTCTTTCACTTTGCATATGTATCATTTTCACGGCCTATAGTACTATATTGTTGAGTTGTATCATATTGACATGTATCATTTTCACTATATCATTTGGACATGTATCACCTGGACTTGTATCAATTTGAGTTACATAATTTATCAATTTTATTTATATCATTTGTACATGTATCATTTCCACTTATGTCGACTATTGAACATGTATCATTTTGACATGATTTTGATGTACTGACATATTTGACTTTCACTTTTTTTAGTTATATATGATGATGATCTTATCAGTAATGACTTGTGTGAATTTATATATATTAAAAGTGGTCGATGATTTTTGGATGAATATTTATTAAGTATGATTATTTTAATTTACTACTCAGGATGGATGTTGTCAAATTCAATTGAATTATAGATATTTAACTCACTTGTTTTAATTATGGATGACAATCATGTTACAATAATTATATTGTTATTTAATCATATGAGTTAAATAATTAAATTACTTACTCTATAATCATGAGTTATTTAATAGGCACAATTTATTTAACTAATTAAATTGAAATAAAACATATTAAATTAATAAATGGAAGCAAAACAAGAAGCATTTTTAGAAGCAATCTTAGAAGCAAAACTAGGAAGAAAAATGGAAGCAACCCGAAGCAAAACTAGAACCAAACCGGAAGCAAAATTGAAGCAAACCTAGAAGCAAAAATAGAAGGCAAAACCGTAAGCAAAACTAGGAAGTAAAAAACCAAAAGAAAAACTAGAAGCAAAACTAGAAGCAAAACCGAAGCATACTCTTGCAAGAAAAGTCGGCTAAAATTGGAAGCAAGACCGAAGCAAACTTGGAAGAAAACTAGAAGCAAACCGAAGAAAAATTGGAAGAAAAACCAAAGAAAATTGGAAGCAAAATTAGAAGCAAAATCGAAGCAAAATCGGCGAAAACCGCGGAAACCAAGTAAAATCGAAGCAAAACTCAAAGAAAAACCCAAAGCAAACTTGGAAGCAAAATTGGAAGCAAACTTGGAAGAAAAATTGGAAGGGAACCTGGAGGCAAAACTGGAAGCAAAACTAGGCGCAAAATTGGAAGCAAAACTAGAAGCACAACTAGAAGCAAAAATGGGAGTAGACATGGTTCAAGAAAAACCGGAAGCCAAATTGGGTGCCAATTTCGGTGCAATTTCTGATGTTACTTCCCAGCGCTATTTTAGGTGCTAATGGAGGAGCTATGATTTTCTGGTGCTAAAGTCGGCAATAAATCCAATGCTAAATCCATTGCAAAAGTCGGTGCAAAATCCGACGTCAAGTTGACCATGCCTATTTGTGCCAAGTTTAGCACCAACCAAATTGTTCAATTCATGACTCAAAATACACTAAAATCCAATGTAAAATTTGGTGCTAATTGCCTGTTGTGCTTTTGTGATACCCTTGAAATATGTCCCAGTTTATTACATTTTTAGTTGACAACATTTCTCTTATTTGTTTTTCCTCCATTACCCCTTGAGATACACTGATTAGCTTTGTGTCCAAACTTGTTACATGTATAGCAATAGCCAGCAAAGGATTGATTCATTCTACCTCCATTAAACCAATTCATCATCTGAGTTCTGCATTCACTAGCTCTATGTCCAACTTTCTTGCATGCAAAACATTGTCCAGAGAAGGAACTAGCATATTGGTTCATTTTACTCCTGCACTCAGTTTCCCTATGAAAAAAATTATTACATGACAATCAAACACCTTTGAAGGATGGATACCTTTGAGAATTTGGTTGTCTGATAGGCAATATCCTAGAAAATTTTCTAAGATTTCTTTTATGCTTCCCTTTATCTTGAGTCTTCTAATTATCCACAAGATTCTACACAACCATAGAAATTTCACCGGCTTCATTTCCAAAACCACATTTGTCTTTAGAAGGTCTTTTTCCTACAATCAATTCATCAAGCTTGGTGGAGCTTTTCTTGAAATTATCTTCATAGATTTTTTCTTTCTCTAGTTCTACTTCCAGGCTCACTACTTCTTGCTCAAGCCTAGTGCATTCATTAGTCTTTCTTTGCACCACTGCATTAAAACATTCTTCAATTCTTTTCTTTTCTTTTCCTCCACTTGATCGGTGGCCTATTTAGTTAGGTTTGTTTCAATTGCTCACTTACTTCTCTATGTCATTCTTTGAACTTCCTCAATTTCTCATTCAATTTTTGGACACATTCATTTGCCTCATCAAGATTTTCTTTCAAATCTTTGTTTTCACTTTCAGCCTTGTCAAGATCTTCAAGAGTAGCCCAAAGCTCTTCTTTGTCATCCATTTGTTCAATCTTTAGAATCTTCCTCAAGCTATTAGGCTTCTCTAAAGGAACCAAGCTCTAATACCAATTGTTGAATATCCAAGGTACTGAGAGGGGGAGTGAATCAATATCTTCTTAAACTTATTGAACAAATACTATCCAATTATTTGAATGCATACAACATTAAAGATAAGCAAGAGCATTAATAGAACATGAAAGCATAATTTAACACATGAACAACAGGATTTTTATGTGGAAAACCCAAAATGGGAAAAACCATGGTGAGAGTTAGCTCACAATATAGTATAATTGGTTATAAAATATTACAAAAGGGTGGCTCACTACCAGGACTCACTGTCCAAAATGAGAGGCTCACTACCTACAAAAATAAAATAAACAAGTGGCTTACAACTAGAGAGTGAACTGATAATGTACACCTAACAAGTGTTGATTCAGTTCCTTTGATGCTTAATAAACTAACTTAACACACTTCATCATTTTCACACTTCTTCACATTCACAATGTCAACAACAACACCAATCTCAAAACTAACCAATATATATAGCTAATACATCGGAAAGCATCGATTAGATCGACCTAATTAGATGCAACCTTTATTCACCAAAAATACAACCTATCAGCTTCAAGCATTTAAAAAATCTTTCCAAAAACAATTCAAACATTCAACACGTTACATCATGTTGGCATGGACCTAAGATAGGTCACACATACATTGACAACACAAATTCACCATAACACCAATTATACATTAGGTCAGCTAGAGATAGACCTAATAGCAAAAATACAACAAAATAATGCCAATTCGCCATATAAGCACCTGAACATGTGACATTCTGAACATACAATCTTCAATCAACCAAAAACCATTTCCCAAAAATGCAAGCAAGGATATTCAACAACGGAGGATAGCAGACCAAAATATCAGAGAATGATAACTGCATACTGGTTCAGGCACTGGTCCATAATACTGGATCAAACTATGACTTAACCTTGTAGTTGCATTTCATATGACATGGTGACATCAATAACAACACAAAAACTACAAAATAGGATATTCTTCTTCATTCTTCAAATAATGAAGGGTATTAGACAAGGGAGTGAATTCTCTTTCGGGGTCTCCATAACTAAAGGGGACCATGGCTTTAACAACAACTACTTGGTTATTGACATTTTAAGTTGTTTGTTGAGGTGGATTGAATTGAAGGAATCCTTTTTTTTTCTTTCTTAAAGGTAGGGAATTGCTTTGGTTTGCAGGCTTAGATCTCTCAATTCAGCTAGAAGTGGATCTTGTATTTTGATAATCATAGAGGGTAGTGCACAGGTGCATGAAGGATGGGAATTTCATCACAGTCAACTTGTCATGGATTTTACTTAGGAAATTTTCTATTAACATCTTTTAAAGGTGTGGGTCAAGGACCTTGACATCTATTTGGGAATAAAGTGATTGATAGTGTGAGATAGAATCAATTATCTTTTCTTCTTTTTTTTGCTTGCATCTCATCAAATTGTCCAAGGTTATCTTGGGAGTCATATGCACTTGGAAATGGTTTACAAATGCCTCAACAAGTTCATTGAATGAACGAATTGAGTTGTTTGGTAAAGAAGAGAACCATTCCAAGGCAGTAGCTTTCAAGGATCCAGGAAAATGTTTTGTCAAAAGTTTATCATCTAGGACAAAGTCAGTACATAAGGTGGTGTAGGAATTAACATGGTTAGAAGGATCTCCCTTCCCTCCATATTTCTCAAATCTAGGCACCTCTACACCTTGTGGCATCAATGTTCATAATATCTACTAGGACAATGGACTACTTTTGACATAATAGGTAGGTGGACCATTTTGATTTTGGTTTATGGTAGAAATTTTCATTTGAAGGGATGAAATAGTTTGGAAAAGTTGTGTTATGAGAGGGTCATTGCTTGTGTTATGAGATGGAAGTGAAAGTGGTGATGGAGTGTATGTGGTTGCAGGACAAATGAATGGAATGCTTAAAGGTGGTAAGGTAGGAGATATAACTTGCGATGCCACATAAGAACTAGGGATGCTAGTAGGAATACCTAGGGAAGGAATCACATTACTAAGATGTTGCATTGTTGTTGTGACTTGAGGGTTGGTGTAGGTAGGTATTGAGGCAATTGTTATGGGAGGAGGAATTTGAGTTCCTCGTTGACTTGTAACAATGTTTGTTGACAAACGACAACTAGTGGTTGAGGGAATATGTTTTCCAAAGATTTTAACTATATTTTGCACAAGGTCAAGGCCATCTACACTTTCAAGCATGTTGTGAATGTTTTCTATGGTTTTGGTGTGCATACTACTTGAAGGAAAGGAGTTGCTAAGGGTATTATCCATGCCCTAGAGTACTATTGTCAATGCTAGGAGTGGAAGCTCTAGATAACCCAAGATCCACAATGATTGTGCTATCATGGGATGACATGAGTCTCAAACTTCTTCTCACTATGGTATTAGCAATAGGACACCAAACACTCATGCAAAGGCTACTAAATGTGGGGTGAATGCAAATGCAATGTAAGCTAAGAATAATGAAATGCTTATAACTGAAATTCTAGAAAGTGAAACAAAACTACAGAAACAACAAACATAAACTCAGAAAATGAACTGTAAATCCTAGAAAATGCAATGAAAAATATGTAAAGGGACTGATTCACCTCAGGTGGCAAATGAGTCCAAGTACTAACTTTTTTAAAAAAATTTAGAATTTTTAAATTGGATTTTATGCTTTTTATGAACATTTTTTGATGCAAATCTAAGATGAAAATGCAAAGTTTTACTAATTTTCAATGAAATTAAGTGCAATAATGCAAGATATATGATTTTTTCACTAATGCAAGAATTGAAACCCTAGATGCAAATTAATCAATACAAAACCTAATGCAATGTTAATGCAAGCTAAATTTAGGATGTAAATCCACTCCAAATCAGAATTCTGATGATCTAAATCTAGGTTCACCAAAATGAAAAGATGAAAAATATAGGTCTCTCTTTTGCTTCTAGGGTTTTGGACCTAAAAGGAGAGAGGCTATTTCTTTATTCTTTACTCAAGAACAAACCCTTGAGATTTCAATGCAAAGGAGATTGAAATCTACCAAAGGGTTGTCCTAGGGGCTAAATGATATCTAATGAGGGGTTCACCACCAAGTGTAAACTTGGAAAAGACAATGAATTGGAAAACATATTGTGATATGCAAAATGACGCTAAATGACCTAAGAAAGTGAACACAATGTAATAGAAAGCTATGAAACTAAAAGTGTGAACCTAGAAGATTGAAGAAGGAAAGCGAGGAGATCTAGATCACTGAAAAATCTATTGTTGATGCTAACTAGGACTCATACATCAAGCTGGGTGAATAGTCCGGTTTAGAAAATGTGCAGGAATATATTTCAGCCAAAAGGGTATCCAGATCTGTAAAATTCTCTTTCAGGCCTAGACAGTGGGAATCACTCGCCAATAGTGGTGAATCAGTCCACTTTTGCTTTTCTAGAAGTTTTAAACTGGATTATGTGCCTCTCAATTTTCTCTACTCTTTTTGACTGATTTTTGGATTTGAAACTGCAAATTGAAACTTGTAGGCCTTCTCCAAGCTTCTCCAAGGATTGATGACAACTTTAGGGATCTTGAGGACTTGACAACTTTTCTCCAACTTGACTTCTTGGTAGAGCTGCAACCTATTCCTTCAAATCACACACAAGAAGACAAAAAAATGTTGTTGGGGTTAGTGAATAGGAGTTTTCCATGGTCAGACCCCTTGTTGGTAATTAAACCTTGAAATAAAAGAAAATATGAAAGGAGAATGATGAATGAACAAAAGATAATGTTGCAACTCACCAAAACCTTGCAATAAGGTGTTACAATAATGCTTGAAATGGCTATAATGGATGTGGTTCTTGAGTCTAGCTTGAAGGAGATATATCTTGAATGTAATGTTTTCTTGGATCATAAACTCTACATCACAAATGTTAGCACAATAACAAACATAAAGAATGCAATCTTTGACATGATGATAGGCACTTGAAGAATTCTCTTGAATGCTTGATAATCTGCTCTTGAAATGCCTTGAATGCTCTTGTGAATGCTTAAATGAACTAGTGAACTCTTTGAATGTTAGGTATGAATACTTGAATGCTAGGTATGAATACTTGAATGCTTGGGATGAAAATGAGTCAAAGAACCTTGTATTTATACTTCATTATGCCAGAATTTCTGAAATTACAACACTACAAGTTGACACCAGATCTAGGAGATTAAAATCCTACAGGAAATTTGATTTAAATTTGAATTTTGGTCACATGGGACTCATTTTCCCAAGGTGGTGAATGGGTCCCATCACACATAATGTATGGGACCAAAGATGAAAAATTCAAAGAAATGTGTAAAACTTGCATCGGGGCCAAAAAGACCTAGGTTGGACTCATTTTCCCAAGGTGGCGAATGAGTCCCAGACACTAAATCTAGGCCACACAAGCTAGCAACACCTAAATTATGAATAGTTACTGATTTGTGTCTGGACTATCCTCGAAAAGATGCAATAAATGAGGCTTGTGGATGCAAAATAGGGCCAATTAAAGCATAAGAAAGGTCAATCATTAATGACAAGCCTAGAGGAATGTGAAAGTGTGTTACAACACTTTTAAAAACTCCAAATAAGGCAAGATTAATGTTGATTATGATCAAAATTATGTTTATTATGCTTAGTTAATTGATAAAGCCCTAGAAAACTATGAGTGTGTTACAACACTTGACTACACTTTAGCAAGGCACCATTAAAGTCCCTTTAGTTCACAAGGGACCAAGACCTAATGTGAATGTGTTATCCACATTACAACACTAAATCAAGGCAACATTAAGCCAAAATCCATAAGGAGGACCCAAATGAGTGGGAAAATGTCAATGAACCATTTTTCGACACTACAAGAAGAAAGAAAAAGAGAAACATGGTGGATCAAGCCTTGACATTTTGTCCAACATGATGTAGACCAGGTCTAAATTGTTTGTCCAAAAAAAATTTACAAATGGAACACGATGTCCACTATGCGAACAAAACAAATGCTCACATGAGCTAGTGGAACTCGATATCCACTAGGTGATCCCTCAAAGTGGTGAGACACATACACATGTGATCGGTATGCATGCACATAGACAAGCAAGTGGCTATGGGAGAGTCATGCCTATGGTCGGCTCCCATACATACTAAACATACCAATGATATACCTCCTAATAACTTTGATAAGGCACCACAAAAGAGAAACAATGAGATCCATGAGGCAAGAAAAACTTCATATGCTAACACCCATGAAAAAATATGATGGCTCCATAGGAAAAAAAATGTGTTATGCAAGGTCGCCATACTGACCTTATTGTAAATGTGAAATATTGTAAGGATTGTTCAAAGGGGTTTTGCTTAGTTCATCTAAGGTCTCAACCTAGGGAACATCATGCCTAACATCTCCATTAGTGTTAAGGTCGCACTCCTCTCCTGCAAGCGTAACCAAAGGGGTTTGGTGATGTATTTTAGTCTAATATTTTATTGTTAATGGTTCCTTTTTCATTTCAGGGTTTGGAGCAAGTTTCAAACTTCTAGCGTATTCAAAGGGACACATACCTTATTCGCCTCCACTGGCGTCAAGGTCACACTCCTCTTCTGTAGGCATAAATCTTTACACTTACTAGAATTGTAGTGTCTTTCTCTACAACGTCTTTGAATGACTTAATTCGATTATGTAGGGTTTCTTCACTTTCTCCCCGATTTGCATGGGTATCAAGGGGATCCATATCCCCACTCATCAATTCTTACAGGATGGGAGAGCCCAAAGATAATACAAAAAATATATTTTAATTGAAACAATAGAGAAAAACCATGCAAGAACACTTTAAAAAAGGGAAGGCAATGAATGAGCGCAATTAAGGAATGTACAAGGGCCTATGAAACTACAAACCTTCGTTGGTGAGGGTTTCTTCCTCCCCTACCGCCACTTGCACGAGCCCTCTTTTCTTTGCTTGTGTCTTCTCTTATTTATAAGGTTTAAGTATATAAATGTTTATATATATTTATACATATATATGTATGTATATGCATAAATATGTATATATACATACATATATAGTCATTTTAATATATGTTATAAATTTAATTATATCTTTGAAATCAAGGAAACTATGTTTAGCTTCATATTTATTTAGAAGTTGTCTATTTTAAAAATTAATAAAAATATATTTTCAATATATTGTAAAAAATATGTAATCCTCTACATTATTTTATCTAAATTTTTAATAAAGGGCTTTGAAAAATACTTAACAAAAATTTAAAATGTGTGTGTCTTAGGGAGTGGAACATCCTTAATGTTGTGTTATATTTCATTTATAAAAACAAAAGTACCTCATTGTGCTCTCATTTTTTATCGACTTATTTTTTAACATTTCCAAAAAAAATTGTAGTTCAAGAATAACTTTTAAGTTTCTACAATTCTTATTTTCAAATAATTTTTATATTTTGAACATAGACACCTTAAATCATTCATTAATTTTTACATTTGATTATATATTTTTTTAAATAGTCATTTAAAAATTCTCTTTTGATCTTAATTTTTTCCATTTATCCAAATTGTAAATTATATGGTAAAGGGTAATTCAATTCTCAATGATAAAAGTGGATACTCAATTCTTTTACTTCTATTTTATAACATACATTGCATGGGCATCCATTGGATTCACTTAACAAACCAATGACATAACATTGCCTTCATAGTGATATTTTTTGGAATTATTTCTAATTAGCCTTTGACCTAATTTAAAATAAAATAATTTATTAAATTTTTTTATCAAAATTATTATTCTTGTCATAAAAACACACAAATTTGTTACTTAATTTTTTATATAATAATTGATATAAATTCTATTGTCTAAGTGAAATGATTTCTTATCACAACTTTATAATACCTTATGTTGAATGACAAAACAAAATAACATGGACTGTTTAATGAAGATGTTTTTGATAAGACGAGAAACAGGTTTTGAATGGACTCGAAACCATATACAATAGGTTTTGAATTGACCTGAAACCATCAGGTTTTGAAAGGACCCAAAACCCAAATAAGGGTGGACAAGTTGCCTAAAGAGAATACAATAAAGCCCAGCAGTGAAACAAGGACAAACTAGCAGCCAAAATCAGTTGTCCAACACAGAACCAAGATACTACATGGATCTTGAACCCATTGGTTTTGACGGGACAAACAACCCAATACAACTAGGTTTTGGTAGGGACCTTGAACCCAGGAGAAAAGCCTGCAACAGCCAAGCGATAACATACCAGTCACTCAGGAAGATTATTCTCTCCATACCTCTAGTAGAAACAACTACGTTATAGATCTACAGAAGCAGAGCCCCAAAAGTAGACAAAATATTGCCCAACAACATCCCCTCTCCACCGCTATAGGAGAGATCATCACAAGAGCTCAAGGCTCCAAGCATGTTCCATAAAAACCAATTGCTCACTCCACCTTTATAGGAGACGAGACCAAGCTCGTCCAACCCACCATAACCACATCACCCTAGCACACCAACATTCCACCTCAATAGAAATGGGATCGCCCTCAATGGGAAAAGCCGAAAGAGACCTTCAACTGCATAATACACCTCAACCGAAGAGGGAGAGGACTCCACATCCAAGGGAGAGGCCTTCACCTCAAAAGAATACCTAGTATTCATAGAGAAGGAAGAAATTACAGTGAGAAGGAGGACCTTAGCAAGCAACAACAACAACAACATATGGGTCTTCAAAATTATCTCTGCTCTCAACAAGAAAAACCCCTAAAAACACTAGTGCAGGCCCACACCAAACCCAACAGAGCACAGGGAAGAGAACAACCTCATTAGAGTAGAACAACTGCTCCATCTTATTGGCCAACCACCCAAAACAGGCTCCAAACCAAGATAATAGGCTTTAAAGTCCTTCTGCCATTTGGAAACCACAACTGTGTCAACAAAACCCCCAAAAGATAGCCCCCAAAACAAAGAACACACAGATGCAACGAACAACATAGAGGATTCGATGTATGTGCTAGGAAAGTGTAATATTATTATGTGCTTAATTAATTACATCACATTGATTAATTAATTAAGTCACTTATTCTCTTTACAATACTTAAGCTTTCAACTTAGGCTTATTAATAATTAATTAATTATTAAGTGTGCACACTAGGGTTTCATTTAGGGTTTCTTGATCTCCTTCATAAGGATTGATCTCCTTTGTAATAATCGATTCTCTTAATGCATTTTACACTTTGAGGTTCAGAGAACATCTTTTTGGTTCTTCATATCTTTTGCATGTGACAGTTATCCATCTTGCATGCAGGTGATCTTGGATTCTAACAATGGTATCAAAGCTCCAGACCTGCAGCTGCTTGTTTGTGATATGAAGATATGGCCTCTCTATGAGTTTCAAGTGCAAGGGTTTCCACAGACATCTTTTCTGCAAGATCTGGGGGTAGCCATTTTTTTGGGACACTATGGGCTCAAACGAACGTCGCTATTGTGTTCGTAGCATCCAAAAACCCTAGAAATGCCTATCAAATCATCCATTTTAGTACGCTTGGATCCAGAGGCAATTTTTTTGTTTGAGGTAATGTGATGGCTCTCCCCAACATGCATTTCGAGGCATAATTTTTAAAAGTTCAAAACATTGCTTCAGGATCTCGCCTACGATCCAAGAAAGAAGGGTTCACTTACCACTGGCGGCCACCTATCCGCCGCTAGTAAAGCCTCCTCCTCCCACCATCGCCATTCCCCGCTGCCCTCACAAATTACGGCCTTCACAAAACCCCAATAAGGAGGACCAGGCTTGTGCCTGGGGTCTCATCCCAAATAGTTGGAATATTTCATAATCTTCTCGAGCATGTTCGCCCAAAGGTATTCCAATAGCACTTGAAATATACCGCACCGAATTTTTTTGTAGGCAATTTTTGTCTGACGGGCCAGATGGTCGCTTTACCTGGTCTGATGAGCCGACATCGATCATGTCATGATGACATCATCCATACGACCAACCCTCTTTTGCCCTCCTAACCCTAGTTTTTTCTAAAAGAGCAGTTTTTTTCTTTTGGCCATAACTTGGGCATACGGTATCAAAATCCAGAAAACTAGATATCACCAAAAAGCTGGTTCCGAGCACTTTCTAGTAGTACTGTGTATTTTTCAATATTTTATTATTTTCCTACATTTATTTCTGTTTGAAGTTAGATGTTGTTTTTGGACTTCCGAGCTCATAACTTTTTGCCACGATGTCCAATTTTCACCTCGTTTGCGGCGTTGGAAAGGTATTGAGGAGCTCTATGTTGCTGTCCATGCACTTTTTCTGTATCTATCCCAAGTTTATTAGTTATTCCAGATTTGGCCCGATGGGTTGTTTGGAAATTACTTGGATATTTTGGCAGTTGGGAGTGTGCATCTACCTTTGCACTGCCAAGAATACATTATTCAATAATTTCTTGCCGCCATAGATTGCAGGGTTGTCTCCACTTTGGAGTTTTCGAGTGTTCCGTGGCATCGGGTCTACTATCACATTATTTTGATTCTGGTTTGGTTTCAGTTGTAGACAAAGATATCTTTCCTTGCTTGTCAAATTGCGGTTCCAGTGTTACTCTACAGAGTTCTTCCAGTGCTTCTTTGCAGCATGTCATCACATTGTAGGGGGGGTTTTGTCCCACTGGGTTTTTCCTTCTCTACCTCATTCTTTCATTTGTAAATGGGTACCGACGTTTTAGTTGTCGAGACCCATCTTTGCTTTTCATGCATCTTAATTCTAGTTTTAGCTTTCCTAAGTTCATCTTACAGGTGTTAGAGCATGTTATTATGCTTAATTAATTACATCACATTGATTAATTAATTAAGTCACTTATTCCTCTTTTATTACTTAAGCTAAACTTAGGCACATTAATAATTATTTAATTATTAATTATTATGCACACTAGGTTTCATTTAGGTTTCCTTTTAGGGTTTTTTTATCTCATAAGTGATTGATCTCTTTGTAATCATTGATTCTTCTAATGTATCTACACTTTGAGTTTCGCAGGAACATCTTTTGGTTCTTCATATCTTTTGCATGTGATGTATCCATCTTCGCAGATGCAGGATCTTTTGATTTTAACAAGAAGAAAAGGCCAACAAATAAAGCCCCAAGCCATCCTACTACACCAAGAAGAATCAACAATAAGCCTCTTCTTCAACCCAAAAACCCCAAGGACACCCGAGCAACTGCACACTCCCTGTAGGGAACAACAAAGAAAAAGGGGCAAAAACACTGCACCAGAAAACACAAAGGGCCATAGACTTTCTGTGCTGACAAAACCCCAGAAGATAGCCCCCAAATAGAGAACTCACAGCTGCAACGACCAACCTAGAGGAAGTGAGAAGAATAAAAGGACAACAAATAAAGCCCCCAAGCCATCCTACTACACTAAGTAGAACTAGAAATAAGCCTCTTCTTCAACCCAAAAACCCCAAGGACACGTGAGGAACTGTACACTCCTTGTAGGGAACAACAAAGGGGAAGGGGAAAACACATCGCACCAGAAAACACAAAGGGCCACATACTAGCCCTCCAACACTTAGCATTACCACAACAACATCAAAAGCAGTAACACCAAGGGAGAAGCCAAAACCCGACATAGGGCAACCAAAGACCCTACCAACCACTGCATCTCCCACCTCAAAGAAACCCCTAACCTCTTCTAAGGCCCTCTCAACACTGCACCCACCAGATCCGCCGCTTTCCCTTCTCACCTCTGAAACATATGACTCCTGCACAACAATCCAAAGGAGCACAAATCTTTGCATAGGCCTTCCACCACATCTGAAGGTCCCAAATAGTCGCTTCCCCCTGCCATCATCATCCTCTGATTCAGATTCCTCCTCTCCCGCCTCTGCAGATTTCAAAGTGCCTCTATCACTCCTACTCCCACCCGTTCGCTCCATCTAATATTTTAAGTTTAGATATTTACCTTTATAAATACATCAATATTGTCACATTTATAACCCTTTTAATTCTATATTGATCAAACATGACAAACTTCTAAAACATTTATTATTAGTTTTTTTTTTTTAATTTTAAATTCATATAAAATTTTATATGAAATATTGTGAGCATTCTTCATTAATTATAGATAGTAAAAATATTATACTAATAACTATTATCTGACATGTATCTAAAATATCTATATTAGTAATTAACTCTTTCTATTTTTTAAAAGTAATATGAATTTTTTATCATATATTATTATCTTTCATTAATTAAAAATATTATAAATTTCTTGCTAATAATTATTATCTAATATTATATATTAATAATATATTTATAATATATTAATAATATATTTATATTATATTAATAATATATTTTTATTTTTATTTTTAAAAATACTATAATATTTAATTGTCATTGTCAATAATTTATAAATATGTATAATTTAATAATTAATGTGCTATTTTCTGGATTTGACTACGTGAAATTTTTTTCATCAATGTTTTGGATCACACTCTGTGATCCATCATCGGGATGAAGAGAGATGAGAAATAAAAGTGATCAAAACGTTGAGAAAGAAAATAGCACATTAATTCAATATGGACAGTGGAAATCTAATATCTTTAATTTAATGATTGTTTAAAAAAAAATTAATGATAATAACTGAATTCAAAAAAATTAATCTTAAAAAATTATTAAATTAAATTATTAACACATAACTCAATCAAATAAATTACTTTTTAAACATATTACGACTATACAAAATAATCAATATATAACACTTACTATAAATGAAGTTTTATATTGGGTAATCGTTTCAATGGTCTTCAATGGCATATAAATAAAATTAAAAAATAATTAAATTAAATTATTAACACATAACTCAATCGAATAAATTACTTTTTAAACATATTACGACGATACAAAATAATCAATATATAATACTTACTATTATTTTTTATTTTTATTTTTATTTTTTTTATTTTTTATTTTTGTAAATTACCTTTTAAACATACAAAATAATCAATATATAACACTTACTATTATTTTATTTATTATATTTTATTTTTTGCTAATCTTAGTTATTAATTATTTTGTCATCCAAATTAATGTAAAGGTAAGGTACGTATTATTTTAGTAAAATAATTGAAGTTTTATATTGGGTAATCGTTTGAATGGCCACCAATGGCATATACATAAAATTAAAACAAGTGGTAGTCGTTTTCAAAATATATTATTATTATGGGGTTAGGTATATTTTCGACCAAGATTGAAGTACTTAGGGGATATTAATAAGATCAGAATTGCCCGAAATCGCTCAGATTTTCTGTCAAACATTTTACCCGACGGTGTACGTGCATTCCCGTCTCTCTCGAATGAAACTGTACATCACGTTTCGATATAACATCTGGCTGGGACGATTGGTAGTTATGATACCCAAATCTCAGACATGACAGGGGATAGACTTAATGTGGTTTTTCATATTATTTGCTGGAGTTTAAACGTTCCGCCGACGGCGAATTCCTCTCTTGCGACTAAAATAGCAGAGTTTCTGGATAAATCGAACGCGTACGACTTATTCTATTAGAAATATCTTTCTAGGATTGAATTGATCGATACGTGTCGGTGGAGTCTTAACATATCTGGAATAACTAATCGCCTAGACAAAAAAAATTATTGCTGCCAATCTGTTCCCAGCAATTCATATAATACAAAAATATTAGGTGCAACTTTGGATTGACATTGACAAAATAGACAAGGGAAATTGCAGGGTAAAAGTGCCAAAGCTACAAGTCAACGTAGTTGTGCTGAAGAATGATCTCGAAAAAACACAGCAAATGATTTGCAGTAAAGTTTAGTTAGTCTAACCAATGATTTGAAGTTATATAAACAGTTATATGTCATGAGAATTCCACGACTGCCCAGCTGAACTCAGAATCTATTTCTAGACATGATCAAGGTTTTGAGCTTAATTACAAGTTAATTAAATAAAGATTAACCTGAAATTTACGTCACTGCAGACATATCCAAATGGAGAGCTTACTAGAACTTGGTAGATTAAAAATGATCCTAAAATTTACTGGTGTGATTTTATAATATTTGTTAAAATATAATCGTTGTGATAAGGTTGGGCCCAGAGGCTTACATGAAAAGGCACATCATACAGGAACTCTGTTGACTTCAGTCTATCTATGGCCCTATAAATAACAGTATGTGTCTGTGTGTTAATTATTGCTATACAATTCAAGCTGAATCGAGGATTTTTTCATGTTTGAACTGATGGCTCCTAAGCAGCTTGTTTTGATTGTACTGATATTTGTTTCGTTTTGTCGAAGTAATGGCTCTACCCTTGTCGAATCTGCTTGCGAGTTGGCTCCTGATCGTAGATTCTGTGAATCCACACTCTATGCAAATTCAGGACCATCACGAACAGATCCTAAAGATATGAGTCAAATTGCTATCAAGAGGAGCATAGCTGAAGCAAATACTATTCGGAAACTTATTCCTACCGCGTCCGGTGACACTCAACAGAGCAAAGCGTTGCAAGATTGCAGCCAACTGTACGATCTTTCTGTGGACTATTTGACGGACGGTCTGTCAAAATTGAATCAAACCTCTTTACAACGGAGGCAAGCAGTGGATGTTCAGAGTTACTTGAGTGCAGCCCTGACCAACCAGGTCACCTGCCTGGACGGGCTCAAAGAAGCAAACGTAAACCTCCGCTCCTATTCATTCGCCAATCACATATCTAACTGCTCGAAATCTGTAAGTAGTTGTCTCGGTTTGGTAAGAAAGTATTGGATCGGCGGCACGGGCTCTGTCCAAACATCGGTCATCAACCGACGCCTGTTATCTGACACCGCTCAAGCTCGTCCCGTGGACGATGGTTTCTTGTCTCAGTATGGATCTGTGGACGATGGCTTTCCATCGTGGGTGTCTCGGGGGGACAGAAGATTGCTTCTACAAACTGCAAATGGCGTCAGCTTAACCGGCAACGTGGTGACGGTGGCGCAGAACGGCAGCGGTAATTACACCACTATTACTGATGCCATCAACGCTGCTGTCAACAAAAGCGCCGACAGATACGTGATATATGTTACCGGAGGAGTTTACGAAGAATATGTAGAGATTCCCAAAAGCAAATACAATATTATGCTAATCGGAGATGGAATAGATGTCACTGTGATTACCGGGAATAGAAGCGTTGTTGATGGATGGACTACTTTTCATTCGGCAACACTCTGTAAGTTACTATGCGATTTCTCTCTTCGCTTTCTGTCAGGGATTATTCTAATCATAACAATAGCATATTGGTTTGTAAATAATATAGTCATATTTGGATATAGTTTTGTTCAAAATGTATTAATTGGCATACTAATCTTTAGGAATTGAAATCTATGCAGCCACAGTTGGAAAAGGTTTTATTGCAAGGGACCTGACGATTGAGAATACCGCAGGCGCGGTGAAGCACCAGGCGGTCGCTCTACGAGTGGGAGCAGATCTCTCGGTTTTCTACCGCTGCAGCTTCAAGGGATACCAAGACACTCTATACACACATTCACTTCGCCAATTCTACAGAGAATGTGAGGTATATGGCACTGTAGATTTCATCTTCGGCAACGCCGCAGTAGTTTTTCAGGCCTGCACTCTTCTTGCGCGGAAACCCATGGACAACCAACAGAATCTTTTCACTGCTCAAGGTAGAACGGATCCGAATCAAAACACTGGAACGTCCCTTCACAACTGTAATGTTACGGCTGCGCCGGATCTGGTTCCTGTTATCAGCTCTTTCCCCACATACCTGGGTAGGCCATGGAAAGAGTACTCTCGTACTGTTTACATGCAGTCTTATTTCGACAGTCTTATCCAGCCTGCTGGATGGTTAGCATGGTCTGGTGACTTTGCCTTGAGCACGTTATATTATGGGGAATATGACAACAACGGACCCGGGGCCGGTACTTCAGAAAGAATTACATGGGCTGGTTATCATGTGATGAACAACACTGATGCTCAAAATTTCACGGTAAATTCATTCATCTCCGGCGACTCATGGATACCCGCAACAACAGTAACATTTGATGGAGGCTTGTCTTAGGCATGAATTCTCCTTTTCATTCCTCTTCCAAATCATCCAAAAAATAAAGCAGAATCCAAAACCACCTTGTCTTTGCCTGCAGTCGTCTCTGAATTAAATTATTTATTAATTTCAACTTCCTCCGTGTGTTTAACGGCATCACTTGAAATGTCTGTATGAAATGTTACTTACATTAAAGTGCTTTATGAGTTTACTTCGCATAGTTATGGCATTTTTATGACTCACCAATAGAAACTACTCCTCAGATTAAATAGCCATGCTTCTTTTCCTTTTACTGATTAGAGGATCACATTTATGAGTTTACCTGCCACAATTATGGTGTCTTTATGACTTACCAATAGAAACTATTATGAGATACAGTAGCCATGCTTCTTTCCTTTTTTCTCATTAGAGGCTCACAACCTCCCTTTCGTCGACCTCCACAATTTTCCTTATTATATGATATTCACTAAATATATATAGATATAACATTTATTGTGGTAAATTTTAAAAGGATATAACTTTTTTGGATCAAAAAGACATAAATTGAAATGTGGTTGTACTGAAAAATTATTTAAAAGATAGTGAATTTACATAAATTATACAATAAACTAATAGATGTGTATTTTAAATCTTTATTTATTTATTTTTAATAAAGATTTGATTATTTTATTTCAAATTTAAACTAATTAATTTCTTACTTTAATTAGTTAAATTCATTTTAATAGATATTTAAAGTCATTTTTCTTTCTAAAATCTTTCAATTGAAATGATTTTAATAATAAGTTGATAATAAAAAGTGAGATTATGCATCTTCAAGAACTTTATGTACAA
>VDFB02368437.1:0-58664 GCA_007258455.2 Sequoia sempervirens
AATTGGATGGAAAGAAAATTATGGCCAAATGAAATTGGACGGAAAGAAAATTATGGCAAAATAAATTTGGAAAGAAAAATTTGCCTAAGGCAATGGCAAGAACTTCATGAAGTCCTCCAACATTTGAAGATAGATGAAAAAAGACTCTCAAAGTTCGCCATGGAAAAGTGTTCACCAAGCCCAACTTGTAGAGAGAGAGTATGGCAAACAATGAGAAGTCCGTTTTCGAGAGATAGAAATGAAGAGTTAAATATGGAATATGCTCGTGCCAAGATGAAAATGACGAAGAGAGTATGAAGTTTGCTTGGGAGTAATGAATAATTTTTGCCATGGAGAAATTTAAAAGATAAAATCAAATAAATTAGCCATTTTGGAGAAAATTAAAAGCCTGAAAATGAAATTAGGAGAGAGAAAATTTGAAATAAATTTGTTTTATTTTACTGCAGGTGGATGACTACACAAGGCGAATCATCAAAGAGGAAAATGGCAAAGAAAGTGTAATGTTCAACTTGAAGGGAGATGAAAGAAAACTTGGGGAGTCCACCCTTGCACATCGCAAGACCAACGGGAAGTCCGCCAAGAATTTGGCATCATGAAGACAACAGTAGGCACATCGTCAAGTACATCCAACTTACGCAAGCCAAATTCAAAATTGAAGACAAATCTACCGGCGAAGTTTATTTGAGCACAAAAATGGCCAGAATCTTGAAGATGTTACAAAATGAAATTGAATAGCCAAAATTTGGCTAAGTATGGGAAATTCTCCACGGAGAAAGTTCCAATTTCCTCCATTGCAGCGAATGCACAGGGGAGTTCCTCTCCAAATTCAAGGCACTTGAAGAAATTCCAAAGCAATCCGGAAAGAAAGACTTAATAACTTGAAGTCTAAACAAGTGCTCCAAGGCGAGGTGAGAAGAAGAAGCCAAAGTCATCCAAGATCAAAGCACGAAGGATAAAGTCATCGGCAAGGAAAATATTCTAAGGAACAAGACCAAAGTGATCAAAGAAGACATCCAGCACGTTGAGGTGGCGCCTCGTCATCTTCCAACCAATCAAATCATTCCAAATCAACATGCAACAACTTTCTATTTTATTTGTTGGTTCATATTTAGTAAAAAGGACAAGTGTCCTCGAATGTAATTTTCTCATTGGTGAGGGGTAGCAAACCCTAATTAGGGTTTTATTTGTAATCTTGGCCGTTGATCCTAAATCAATCTTGGCCATTGAATTGTAATTGGGGAGCCTATAAATTGAGCTCACCCCCTCATTTGTAAAGCATGGGAGCATGTTGCAAAACATGTTAAGATAAGTAACTGTTGTAAGATTGCCAAAGTAATAAGTAATGCATGCATTGTGTTGATGGTGATTACTTCTCTTATTTTGGAGTTGTCATGGTTCTTATCCCTCGTCATAGTTTAGATTTTATTTCATGTATGTTAGATGAATGCAAGATCTAATAAGTATTGATTTATGGTGAAACTTTTTGCTCATACTTTCTTTGAATGAATGATTTTCATTCAATGCGTAAAGTTAGCCTGAGCTTATTTTGTGGATGCTTAACTTCTATCTGGATAATTATTGTTCGATTTGATGGTAGTTATTCATGACGTGAAAATCATAAGCACATTCCCTTGAAGATTGCACCCTCTTTGTGTAGTTGTCGTTGAGCGTGGCGAAGCAAAGCGTGGTTATTGGTTCCACTAAGTCAATACCTTCTCTTGAGTTCTTAGGAAGTAGACTAGAAATTCTAAACCTTTATCTCCTTTTTTCAGTTTGTTTGATCCATGACCCAAGCAATAGAGCTTCGTTGTCTAGACCTTCATTGTGAATTGAACAAGCCTAGCGTAAGTCCCTTTGTGTTACCAGCAAAATCACATCAAACCACAGAGCTCATCCACACCTAACTGAAACATTGGAATTACCGTATGATCTTTCTTGCAGTCTTAGCATACGAGGTAGTTTTTCAAGAGGGGATGGAGCGTCTTTGACACTTTATTCTAGAAAGTTTGTTGTGTCATAAAACACGCATCAACAGTATCCTTGTTCAACAAATCCTTAAGTCTTGAATCACCGACATTCTGAAGTGTTTTATATCGCTAATAAAACAATATTTTTCTCACCTCCCTTGTTAAGTGATAACTTAAGACTTAGGAATAAAGGAAAATTTGGTTTTTCCATAAATATGAGGACATTGTTACATTTTTTAATGGTTCTTATTGAGGGTTTTCCTCTGTATATTTTTGTTGTATACAGCTGGAGGAATTTCCATTGCTGTGTTGTGAACTTTCCTGATAAATATATATCTTCTTTTTTGTCTCTTTTTGTCTATCTGTGAAGTAGAATAGGTTGTCAGTCAAAGATAAGGGAGTGACTGTGATGTCAACCGCAAGAATTTAAACACGTACATAAAAAAAATCAATGAAATGACTTGTTCAGTAATGTCAAAGAAATGATCTATAGAAGAAGCAATGCAAAGTTACACCCATTGGCATATTACAAAAACTGATAGGAACAAGCAGAATTTCAAACAATGTTATTGATGTGACAACTGCTTTCAATGTGCAGCAAACCCCATGAACAAAAAAATTACACAATTACCACACATCCCATGATATACACAACAATAGACATTGCAAACACATAGATATCAAAAATGCTTCTTAGGAGCAGTGCCAAAAATTTGGCTAAATTTCAATAAAATCTTGTCAACTGCTTTAATTTTTTTTAACTTGCTACAAATCCCTGCAAATGAGGGCAACTTTGCATAGTAATTTAACATTATAGGGATTGGGAACATCCTATAGTCATAAACATTTGGTTAAGGTTAATTTGTGACAAGAAATTAATAAGGCTTGGACTGAAAATCATTTAGTTATTTAAATTTTATAGTACCTCTACAACTAAACAATTGTAAAACAATATTCTTATACAAAATTTGACCTTGGCATATTGCTATAGAAGCCACTGTAAGTATCCATTTTTACATTTGCAAATGCTCGTAGATACTAATAGTTCTAGCTTTCTTAAAATTCACATTAAATCCCTACAAAAAACAGACGATTTCACACGGGCAGGACATTTTAGCATTATAGTGCTTGGCACTGCATCTATTATACCTCTAGTTAAAACTTAATTTGTGACAATTTTCTCATGAATTAAACTAAATAACTTTGAGCCATTTAAAGTTGCTCAATATTCAGTACAAATCCCTGAAAATGAGGGAGATTTCACATACACAGATCATTAGTTTAATATTATAAAGCTTGGCAGTAAATCCTACAAAGTCCTGGTTAAGTCAATTTTTGACAATAAACTGTTACAGACAGTGCTAATTGTCGTCATGTTATTGGAAACTTATTTAACTTGTACATGCTTTACTTTATTTTATTCTAAAGTACTAAAATTTGCAGGGAGTCCAATATACTCAGCTGAAAAAAATTGCTATTAAGCCCCTCTATAGTGCACCGAACATAACCTTTGGCAAGATAACACTTTCATACCCTAGGAAGTGATGCCCCAAAGGTATATTCAAGGGCTATAGAGGTTTGAGTGATAAGGAAACAACAAATACTGTTCCTTACAATTGTCTTCTCTTAAATTTCTTCTCTTCTCTCTTTCTTCTTCTAGTGATTTGTTATTCAACCATAAATCCAGCAAATGAGGGATCCAAGTGTCAAACAAGCAAGCATGCCTACATGCTCTAGACTACCCCTTGTGAGCCATTAGACAAACTCAAGACCTTTCACATACCATTTCTTACAATGCCACTCCGCTCTCTTGTACCACTCTGCTTTCTCATACATCTGTCTTCTATGTACTATCCCTCTTCCACATTCCTTCGAGCATATAGGAAGGTGAGGTGTATCAAAGGTTTGGTATGTTCAGAGAACTGCTCTTTTGTACCATTGCTTTGGTATATTGAGCAGTTTGGCATTAGAAATCTAAGTTTATTGAAAGGTGGGAATGTTAGGTTGGAATGATAGGGTTGGAGCAATAATGGTTTCTCCTAAGAGTGACATAACCTCAAAACATATGAAAGTCAGAATTTATTGTGCAGATTTGGTTGTCATGCCATGTCAAAGAGAGTTTGTATGGGCATATTGCAAGTCAATGTCAGCTACAGGCAAGATCAAATGCATTTTTTTCTTGAATTATATCAATGGAAGCATATATCACTTCAAATGGCATTTGGCGAAGGAGCTAGGGCATAACACCACTACTTGGATAAAGTGCCCTATAAACATTGTTGTACCCCAAATTAAAATTTTTGCTACACATAGGCATTTTGAAGAAATGGTCAAAAGTCTTGCTAAAATTGTCAAACAAAGGTCAAAATTGGGGTTTGCATGTCTTGCATGAGGGGCGAAAACTTGAAATTTTCAAAATCTGATGATTTGGGTCTGCTTAGAGCGACCAAGTCTACAAAACCCAGGTCTCAATTTTTCATTCCTACTTTTTAGGAAAATTGCTATTTTTAGAAACTTTCTAAAAATAGTAACTTTTTCTGGGTTTTTTTGGGTTTATTTTTGAAACGGTATTGGCAAAATTTTCTAAAAATAGAAAAAATTTAAAAATAGAAAGTTTGTATGTTAGGGTTCAAACTAATTTTGATTGGCTCAAAATACTTCCTCATCAGGCTGGTGCAGTCAAAATCACAAAAAGATCGGTTTTTCCCTAGTGGGTCTATTCTGCTTTTTAGAAAGCATTTCGAGAGCTCCAAGGCCATTAATGGAGGTCAGCCAGTTGCCAGGTGTCAGATTCAAACTTTCAAGCACTGAACAGAAGATGACAAATAATGAACGTGCACACAGATCAATGAATGGATGAAGAAAGTTGTGAAAGTTGAAATTTGCAAAATAGAAACTAAGTTTGCTAGCCATGGGCACCCCAGAGAGAGATAGGCGCCCAGCTTTTTGAGGCATCAAATGATGAAATTAGGGTTCGTGCTCCCAGACAATGTTGTTCAGAATCTTCTCAGTTCCGCAGCGAGTCTAGCAACATGGTCATTAGATCAATCGGGCATCCAAAATCCGAGGTCAAATGGAGAGGTCACAATCGAGTAGCAGAATGCAAATCTCAAAATCATTAGAAAATATTCGAAGTCTGGGAACTCTGGGCGCCCCAGGTGGCCAGGGGTGCCCAGCCTTTTGGAGGCTCAAACTCAACAGTTAAGGTTTGCAAATATGCTCATTGACTCCAGAATTTTGCCAGCTATCCAATGTATGTCTCATCCTGATCGTCAGATTCATCAGTCACCCACAGCTACAGATCAAACTGAAGGTATATCATGAAGGTTCAAGTTTGAAGATTGAAAATCAGGCAAAAATGACTTAAGTCTGGAGGAGTTGGGTGCCCCAAGAGGAGATGGGCTCCCATGATTTTGAAGGCCTAAATGGATAAATTAGCAGTCGACATCTCCAAAATCACTTCTTCATATTTGATCAAGCTTTCCAACGAAACCATCAACACATCAATCAGAGTTGGCAGTCATCAGATATCAAAAGTCAAAAGCAAAGGTGAAAAACACAAAAAAATAAACTAACTCTGGAGGAGTTGGGCGCCCCAGCTAACTAGAGGCGCCCAAGCTTTTGATGGATCAAAATCAGTTTTTAGGGCTTGGCCTCTCCAAAATAATCTTCCCAGATTCAGATAAGCTACGCAATGAAACCGTCAGCTAGATCATCGAACCTTCCGAACTCCCAAAACCATGAACTCATCAGAAGAATAGAAGAGAGTGAAAGTTGGAAATATATTCTAACTCTGGAAGAGTTGGGCGCCCCTGGCCCCCAGATAGCCAGGGGCGCCCAAGGATTTGATGCCTTGAAATTAGTTTTCAAGAGATATCACTCCGAGAAGACTCCACTCAAAATTCATTAGGCTATCCAACGAGTCTAGCCATTCGTTCATCGGACACCTTGATCACCCAAAAATGAGAATTCATCAGAAGATCAAGGAAAACACAGAAGTTGAAGAATGTCAAAAAATGGCTAACACTGGCAAGTTTTGGCGCCCTAGCTAGCTAGGGGCGCCCAGCTTTTTGAGGGGACAAATGAAGTTTTTATCCAAAGATGCCTCCAGGATAACCTTCTCAGAATCAGTCAGGCTCCACAATGGATCACTTCGTCAGTTCACAGGATCCTCCGAGCATCCAAAAATCGAAGATCAAACAGAGGTTAAAATCAAGCAAAAAAGTTGAAAATGGTGAAAATTTGGCTAAGTCTGCCAAGCAAAAGCGCCCCAGTCCAAGAGAGGCGCCCAAGAATTCATGTCTTAGTCAAATTTTCAAGTTTCATCCTCCAACATTCCAAACCGTGTCTACATTCAATGACCCTGCTCAAGCTAAGCTCCAAAGGATTTAAAGCAAAAAAGAAAGCAGATTCTCTCAAGCCTCATCTTATTTAAAGAGAGCTTTTGCCTTTCATTATTCATTATTGCAGGTTGGCGTCCAGAGTAAGAAGATTTTCCCTTTATTCTCAACAAAGATTTGAAGACTCAAATGACATGCTTTTTCGGTGTTCTTCGTAGTTTTGGGATTAGTGAGCAAGGAGGATTGCTTTTTCAAGCTCCAAACTTCTAGGACGTGGCTTTTTCAAAGCAGCCACTCAGCTTTTTCCATTTCTGATCACATGGGTCTCTTTGCTTTTTCATCCTCTTCAACATTGAGAAAATTTTCCCTCTTCTAGAAACTATTTTTGGCCACTTTTTAAGGATGGATTTAGCTTTTTCAATTTTTGAGCATCTAGGTTTCTCCGGAATGTGATTTTCTACAAAACCTAGGTCCCAGCTTTTTTCGGAGAAATTGTTTTTTCAAGGCAAATCAGCATTCTATTTTCAGCAACACTCTCCAATTAAAATCAAGAAATAAATCAGCTTTTTGGCAAATGTGGACGAGATTTAAAGCAGCCTTCATCTAGAAGCTTTCTTTCCGCTTTCATTCTATTCACGTCCCAATTCTTATCTACTCATTGAAGAAGAGAAAGAAGATAAAATGTGATACTTTGCATTTCCTGTTTTTCCTGCTTCCTTAGATGGTTAGATGTTATCTTCATTTAGTTTTAGAAATAAAGCTTGCTTGTTGAGCAAGCCTTAGTTGTAAAAGCAAGGAGATTTTAGGGTTCCCTACTCCTCTACTTGTTTATAAATAAGAACAGCCTTGCTCATTTATTTTGGAACGGTTATTGTAATAGCAAATTGTGAGCCTGTAATGCAGCAAGTTATTTAGTGTCAGTTCACTTTGTGTAAAAGCAAGTTTGCAAGCCTCTTTAACTGCATGTTCTTGTTCAGTGCATGTGTCTTGTGTAATCTTTGTTCCTGAGATTTGAGAAATAAAGTCTTGTGCCTATTTTGCCCTGATATAATGTCTCAAATTTCCATTTATTGTGTTATGCTTATATGATCTTAATTTCAGCTCGCATTGAAAGTAAGTAGATGTATGTTGAAAAAGAGTTTATTTAAGTATTTTGTTAGAAGATCCTTCCTTGTCCATTTCTAACTCTCTTGCTCTGCGATTACTTCAGAAGTTAGAAATGTCACTAGAGTAGGCTTAGTCATAGTTGAACTTTTAAAACAGAAAATCTCAACTACGGTGCTTGAGTTTTATAACCTTGTGCTCTTAGCTGAACAAAAAGATAGGCAAATTAGTTTTAGTTTACTTTCTTTCTTACAACATCAGCAAAGAGGGAGCTTCCCCTCCTAATTTGAAGAGCAGGTTACTGCACATAGCTGTCCGTTTCTAATTCGCATTCCAGAGGGGCGAATTAAAACGCCAACAAACATCACATATCAAACACAATAGGTTCTTCAAGCAATTTTTGATGGTAAAGCTAAAAAGGCAAAAATTAGGACAAAAATGGCATTTAATTGTATAGAAGGCATGGGAAATCTTTTGCATAAGACAACTAGTGTGCATTAGTCTTTGAAGGAGTCTCAATCAAAACCTACTTCTATAGCACATGACCCAAATGCAAGTGGAGTAAACATTAATTCTTTCTTTGCACCTCGTACTTCACCGAGATCATAGAACCACTTTGGAAAGTACAAGATGAAGGAAGAATGTCCATGAATGGGTGAAGAAAACAATTGTGAATTTTTAGTTCTACTCTAGCTTGTCATCAATGTTACCAAGCCTCCATATTGGTGGGGTATGGTGGATGTTATTGCAATTGCAGATCTTGGGTTCAAAGCTTGATCGTACAAGACATTGAGGGTTGATATTCTCAATGATGCAATACAAGATGTTAAGGATGTTAATGATATCATGCAGCGTCAGAAGTAACTTCCACTGATTTTCTTTTGCTAATAAATTAAATGATAGCATTATGCTATTTAATTATTCGAGTTCAAGAGGTGCGATTCTTATGAAGAGACTTCTATTTATTAAGCAATAAATATTAAATGAAATAACACGTCCCTTGTGTTAAGGCTGACCTCTCTTGGCGTGATTGGATGCATCTATTTAAAAGAAGATATATTATCATCATTGGCCGACTTGTATTAAATGTAAGGTGGCGACTCTTCAAGATGTATAAATAAGAGTTCGCTTTCTCATTGTAATCATCAAGTGACAAGTCAAATTCGATTCATTTATTCTCTCAAGTGCAAATTCATCTTGGAGCAGTGCGAGTTCTTTGTATGAGCAGAGTGATATTGTTAAAGAAGACAGTTCTGTGTTAGCAGATTACAGGAGATAAAATCTGTGCTTGGATCATCTGTTGATGCTCATATTCGGCCTTCAGTTTGACCTATTGTAAAAGGACACTCTCCTTATTGAGATTCAATATATAAGTGTTATTCTATGGCTGGATTTTTCTCCCTCAAGAGGAGGGTTTTCCCAGGGTATCTGCTGTGTTATTGTGTCTGATTTGAATTAATTTCTGTGCATTTTATCTGATCATTAAAATTTACATGGTATCAGAGCGGGTTTGAGGAGATCGTGATCAGATTTGCCTTTCACAGCGATACTCTACAGTTCCTTGTCTATCCTTACATCAAACAAGATGGTGAATGGATTGAAGATCGAGGATAGACTCGAGGGTGCATCTAACTTCACATCATGGAGGTTTAGGATCATGCTTACCTTGCGTGAAAATGACTTGGGTGAGTTCGTAGAGTCCAGCGTTCCTGAACCTGAGGAGGAAGAAGAGAAGTTACAATGGGTGAAGAAAGATATTAAAGCAATGAAGATATTGGTTGATTCCGTCAAGGATCATATTGTGCCTATCGTCTCTAAGTTGAAGACAGCGAGAGACATGTTCAAAACATTGGAAGCGATGTACGAAATCAACAATACCAGCCAAGCACTTGCACTAAAGCAACAACTACATCATGTGAAGATGGCGAAAGGTGAATCAGTGATTGCTTACTTTATGAGGATTTCAGATTTGAGAGATCAGCTCTCGACAATAGGGCACATGGTTGATGGCAAAGACTTAACTATGCTCGCTCTCAATGGTCTACCTTTTCTTGGGAATCTTACATTCAGGGAATCAGTGCAAGATCAAAATTGCCTAAGTTTGATCGCCTAAGATCAGATTGCATTCAAGAAGAATCTAGGTTGTTGGCAAGAGGCGTTGGTCAAAGTTCAAAGAACGAAGACATTCATGTTCTTGCCTCCCATGCTTCAAAGAAGAAAGGAAAAGATGGAAGGAAAGGATACTTCAAAAGGAATCGGGACAAGGGAAATGATGATGCACCTCCATTCAAGAAGAAGAGGGACATGCCCAAGATTCAATGTTTTAGATGTGATAAGTTTGGGAACTTCGCTAAGTATTGTCCAACTAGACCTAAGCAACAAGTCACCGTTGCGGATGTTGATGATGCTTCTCCGCAAAAGGATTCAAGTGAATATTTGTTCTACTCGGCATTGGCAAGCAGTGTACCTTCCGACACCAACACTTGGCTGATCAACAGTGGTGCTTCACAACACATCACTAGTTTTAAGGAGCACTTATCTAGTTTGGTGGAGAAGGAGTCTTTTGAACAAGTCATCATTGGAGACGATGCTAGCTACTCCGTGAAAGGAATTGGGACCTCTACACTTCATTTGGATTCCGGCATCACACTTCAGTTGAGTAATGTTCTTTATGTTCCTGGAATCAAGCGCAATCTCATTTCTATTTCAGCCTTGGAAGATAAAGGATATCAAGTTGCCTTCTCCAAAGGCAAAGTTCTAGTGTGGTTGGAGAACTCTAGCTTCAAGGATGCTCAAGTAATTGGAGTTAGACATGAAAGTCTTTACAGGTCTGCACTCGTCCTCTACAAGCTTTGGTTCATGATTCTTCAAGTCTATGTGATCTTTGGCATCGGAGATTGGCTCACCACTTCGAGCCTTACCTATCGTGGAGAAGATGGTGACAGGCCTTCCTAAGTTCAACCAAGAGCACGAAGGTACTTGCTGTGCTTTGGGTAAGAATATAAAAGCCCCTTTTCATAGTAGAGAAAATAGATCTAAGTGTATTTTAGACCTTATTCATTCTGATTTATGTGGACCTATGTAGTTCCGTCTTCGAAGTGGATTCTTGTATTATGTTCTTTTTATTGATGACCACTCTAGGAAGACTTGGATTTATTTTTTGAAAACTAAAGAGTCTGAGGAAGTGTTAGATAGGTTTAAGGAATTTAAAGCCTTGGTAGAAAATCTTTCTGGTAAAAGAATTAAGGTCCTCAGATTTGATAATGGTGGAGAATACACCTCTAGCAGTTTTCGGAATTTTTGTATTCATGCAGGGATTAAGAGGGAGTTATGTGTTCCCTATAATCCTCAACAGAATGGTGTTGCGAAAAGAAAGAACAGGGCAATCATGGAAGCAACGAAGGCCATGATCCATGATCAAGATTTGCAAACCTTCTTATGGGCAGAAGCTTCCGAACGGCTATATATGTGTACAAGTCCTCATAAGATCTTGAGCAATATGAGGGAGGAAGAAAGAAGCCTCGAGACAGGAGGATCTTTGGATGTCCTGTCTATGTTCATATGTTCCAAAGGAAAAGAGAACTAAGTTGGAGCCTTCTAGCAAGAAGGGAATATTTGTGGGCTCAGGGGAGACATCAAAAGCGCAGAATATAAGCATTCCGTACGGTTGATCTAGATCAGTAGGGATGTCACATTCGAGGAAGATGTTGCATTCAGGAGATCAAGGGGGATTCATATGGAGATCGATAATGAAGAGTCTCCTCAGGATATGGAATGCAAGTTGAC
Source organism: Sequoia sempervirens (assembly GCA_007258455.2). Lineage (NCBI taxonomy): Eukaryota > Viridiplantae > Streptophyta > Pinopsida > Cupressales > Cupressaceae > Sequoia > Sequoia sempervirens. The sequence continues at coordinate 11,198 of VDFB02368437.1, forward strand.
CATACTCCTGAGATTCAGAGGGAGATTTCAGAACCAAAAGAAGATATTGATCCTATTGAACCCTTGGAACCTACTGATGGGCCTACTGACAATGTTATTGGGAGAAAGAGACCTCTATGGGCCAGGCGTACTATGCAAGAGGCTAAAAGTTTTGCAGCTCCTAGAGGCACATTCAGAGAAAGCAAAAGGCCACATAAGTTCTCCAATTATGTTGCCTTAATGAGTCAGATTATAGAATCTGAGCCTACCTGTGTTGAGGAAGCATCTAGTCATCAAGTTTGGAGAGATGCTATGGCAGAAGAGTATCAATCAATTCTTAAGAATGATGTTTGGGACATTGTTCCTAGACCCGAGGGCAAGTCTGCGGTATCTTCTAAATGGCTCTTCAAGATCAAGCATGCTGCAAATGGGAGCATTGAAAAATACAAAGCAAGATTTGTGGCTCGTGGTTTTTCTCAGAAAGAGGGAGTTGATTATGAAGAAACATTTGCTCCTATTGCTCGTTATACTTCTGTCAGAACCATCATTGCTATTGCTGCATCTAGAGGATGGAAGATTCACCAAATGGACGTGAAGACAGCCTTTCTCAATCGAGTGATTGAGGAAGAGGTTTATTTAGAGCAACCTAATGGATTCAAGGTTCATGGGAAGGAGTCACATGTCTGCAAGCTGAAGAAGGCCTTGTATGGTCTTAAACAGGCTCCTCGTGCATGGTACGAAAGGATTGATCGGTACTTGTCAAGTTTGGGCTTCTTGAAGAATGATGTTGATTCAAATCTCTACTTCAAGGTAATCAATGGTGATGCATTAATTCTGGTTTTATATGTTGACGATCTGATCCTTACTGGAGAAGATCACCTAATTCTCGAGTGCAAGAAGGAGTTGACTTCGAAATTTGAAATGAAGGACCTTGGGCTCATGCATTACTTCCTTGGCTTAGAAGTCTGGCAGAAACCAGATGAGATGATTCTAAGTCAAGTGAAGTACACCATTGATATACTCAAGAGATTTGGTATGATGGATTGCAAATCCATGTCTACACCTATGGAAACCAACTTACTTAAATTGAAGGAGGCTACAGCCAATTCAAATTTGGTGGATCCTACATTGTACAGACAGGTAATTGGATCATTGATGTATCTAGTTAACACTAGACCTGATATCTGCTATGCAGTGAGTGCACTTAGCCAATTTATGTGTGATCCGAGACAGATACATCTTGTTGCAGCTAAACATATCCTGAGATACTTGCGTGGCACAATTGGATATGGGTTGAGGTATTCTTCAGATGCAGATTTGGAGTTACATGGCTATACAGATTCTGATTGGGCAGGGTGTGTCACTGATCGAAAGAGCAACTCTGGTTGTTGCTTCAGTTTGGGTTTAGCTATGATTTCCTAGTGCAGCAGGAAGCAGTCATCTATAGCATTGAGTACAGCAGAGGCAGAGTATATTGCAGCTTGTATGGCAACTCGGGAAGCAGTGTGGCTTCATAAGCTCCTTGCAGGATTATTTGGACAATCAATGGAGCCTACTATCATTCATTGTGATAATCAGAGTTGTGTGAAGCTTTCTGTCAATCCTGTGTTCCATGACAGAACTGTTGATGTGATTTTTATGACCGCACCAATCAGCAGAACAAAATAGTCTGAAGGCTAATCCGTTCTCTCTTGATCAAAGTATTTTGTGCGCTAAGATTGCAAGAAAGTTCGCACGTTCAACTCCAAGGTTCCGAAATACTTAGAATACCCTCAGTTGGTTTGATGTGAATTGTCGTTTTCACGAGGGGACTTACACAATTGTTCAGGCTTCTTGCAGTTAACAACAAATGGATGATTGGAAGGGATTTGTATAAGGTGGATGATTTAGCAATAAGTACGTTTTCCTAAAGCTAACCAGAAATGTGCAGAAAGTAAATGAGTGTAGGGCCTAAGAAACTTATATTCTATTCTAAATGCAAGATATGTGGAGCTCAATTTCGGCGGACTTCGACCAAATTTCACCTAGCCTCACTTCGGACAGCTTCAGCGAAATTAGTGCAATCTTCAAAGGGATAGCAAAAGATGTTCAGATTACAATTTAGCATACATACACCATCAAAATGACGCATATAAGTATACAAATCACAATCGAAGTTAAATTCAAGATAATGTCCAGTAGACCACGCAAGGAGAACTTATCGTCAACAAGCTGCTAGTGGTATGGAATGAAATGAAGCTACCTCAATAAAACACCACACATCCAAAGTAAACTACTTGCATGGAATGAAAATTATGCTACTTTATGCTACTTGGATCCGAAACGATGAAGAGACCTTGCTAGCTATCCATGACAAAGAAGAATTCCACCATCAATGAAAAGATCTATTATCATGAAAGTTTTACACAACAATCTCCACATAAGTTTTCAAAGGGAAAACTTTCCTTCTTCTCCACACTATGCTAAACTATCAAGCAAAATGTCTTGTTGATGTGATTTTTATGACCACACCAATCAGCAGAACAAAATAGTCTGAAGGCTACTCCATTCTCTCTTGATCAAAGTATTCTGTGTGCTAAGATTGCGAGATAGATCACACGTTCAACTCCAAGGTTCCAAAATACTTGGAATACCCTCAATTGGTTTGATGTGAATTGCTGTGTTCTTACGAGGGGACTTACACAATTGTTCAAGATACTTGCAGTAAACAACAGATATATGCTTTGAAAGGGGTTTTCGTGTGAATGATTTAGCCTTGAAGTGCGAGTTTCCTAAAGCTAACCAAAAGTGTGCGGAATTAAAAGGATGCAAGGTTTAGAAGATCCAAATTCTATCCTAAATGCAAGGAGTGTTAAGCTTAATTTCAATGAATTTCAACTAAACGTTGTCTAGCCTCCTGTTGGACAGCTTCAACAAAGTTAGTACAATCTTCAAAGGAGAGAAAGGATGTTCAAATCATGATTCAACGATGCAAGTACCATCACAACGATGCATAACTACACATGAATCTTGATCAAAGTTAAGTATAAAGTATTCCAATTGACCACGCAGGACAAGCTTACCATCAATAAGATTGTTAGTGGTATGGACTAAAGAAGCTCACTTACATCAAACGTAAACACCCATAACTAACTATTAGCATGAAAATTAAGTCCTACTTGAAGTCAAAGGAAGAAGAAACCTCACAAACTTATCACAACAAAAGTTGAGTTCACCATCAATGAAATGCTTTTATTATGATTAGCCTTCGTGACAATCTCTTACAAAAATTCTCAAAGGGAGAATTCCCCTTTTCCTTCAAACAATGCAATGAAAACTATTCTAACTCCAAAAATGTCTACCCTCTATTCTGCTCCAATATCTCTCTAGCTGCTAACTACTTCTAATTCTAATCAGATTACAAATGAGGGGGACTCCCCCTTATATAGCTGGCCAAGTCCAACGGACGGCTCAGATCGAATTACAATGGAGGGCTCAAATCGAGCCACCTCAGCCCTAGACAAGATTTGCCCTAAAAACTGCCAGAAGGTGGAGGAGTGGTGTCATTAATGAACCCAAAAATAGCAGATTCCTCCTTGACCACCATGGGCAATTAATTATCCTTCTAGAAGATTCTCATCCATGACTCGGATTCCCTTGCTCTTCTCTTTGACCGCGTATGCTACGAATCGGGCCAGTACCTCATCAACTTCTTCCTTAGAAATTGCTGGAGTAAGATTAAGCTGATATTCTAGGATAGCTACCATCTGTTCATGTCGATCACAAGATTTTCCCCAAGCTTCAATAGATTCCTGTGTGCTTTGAATAATTGTTGAGAACGTCGAGATGTTCTCAAAGTCAAGTTGGGAGAACATCTTCATCTCGGAGAAGAAAGGTTGCAACCTTGCCTTCAATCCGTCAATCTCCACCTCCTCGGGAGCTAGCCTCTTGGCGAACAATGCATCCAATGTGTTTAGGATGCCCTCGTGAATATTCCTCATCGCCTTCTTGATCTTGGAGGACTCCGCAGCTGCCGTGTCGAAGAAGCCCTTTCCAGTGAATGCAGCTGAATGCCACCCACGAAAATCATACCTGTCCCCAGCCTGGATCACTCCTTCATTCACCAAAGTTTGCGTGGGCACACGCATCAAAACAGCAAGGCGAGGAATAGTTTTGTCCTAGAAAATATGGGTGTCACTCCAGGCTTGCTCGACACCATCTAAGCGTGAAAGGATACCCGATGCACTCTGAAAAGATGAGACAAGATCGGCCATAAATTTCTCTGCCTCAGTGCAAACGCCGCTTATCCACTTATCTCCCTCTCGTATAGCTCTCTTCATTTCCTCAAGTCCACTAATTGGTTCTCGTGGCAGCTCCGGTGGAAGCTCTACTGCTGGGTTTTCTTGTGCCCCTGGACGTGCTAGATGTTGCACATATCCGACCAATGCCTTGTGCTTCTTCTTTAATCTTTTATACTTTCCTTCCTTTTTCACCAGCCTGTCCTTCAACACTTGGAATGAACTTTCAGCTTCTTCAACCACCTGCACTCCAGAAGGACGTCCCAATTCAATTGTGGTGACGGTGTAATTCTCTGGCATTGCGTCACTTAAGTCGTGATCCTCCCTTGGAACGGCAATATGGAGGGTGCGCGAACCGGCCTCATTAGTCTCCATCCTAGAATACTTCCTTGCCCTCTTCCTTTTCGGTGACCTACTTGTTTTATTTAAAAGCTCCTCCATTTCAATTGCAAGGTCAGCATCATCATCCTGATCTCTTCTTATTGCATGTGAGAGCCAATTGTGCTGAGTGTTGTAAATAATAAGAGGCTGCTCTTCAGTTGCCTCCACTTCATGAACCTCCTCCCAAGCAATAATTTGTTGAGGCTCGACTATATCCATATGTTGATTGCTCTCCTCATGAGCTCCAACGTCTTCCTCTTCGAAAACTGTCTCAAGCGCATGATCAAAGTGGCTATCCGTTTCTGTCTCTTCCCCTTCATCTGGCTGATTGGCACCTTGAGGAGCATTAGCACTCTGACTGTCTAACTCTATCGGCATTGGCTGGTTAACTTCTCCAACCTCTGGCTCTTCATTCCTTCGAACCCTCTGATCCGCAAATAGTGAGACTTCGCGCACGCTGGAGGAGTGGGCCAACAACTAAGTGGATGATGTATCTCCCGATTCCTGAGGTTCCGGCTGAATAGGTTCCTCCTGCTGTGGCGGCTCCGCAACCTGGGCAATTTGTTTCTTTCTCTTGGCCAACACCGGTGGCCTTCTATCACCCATGAGGTTGTATGAGAGGGCAACTGATCTTCTCCTCAATCTGCGAACATGCTCCTCTACCCAAGTCCTTGTAAAAGTCAAGACGGGAATAGACAAAGTGTCTAAATCCGTAATCTCTGGCTCAGCCCAGTCTGGTGGTGGAATTGGTGTGTTCTTTACCGATTCATAATCTGGATGAATAAGCCTGGCATCTTCTTCGACTTGATCTGGCACTTGGACCACTTCACATTCTCTGATTAATTTGAGAGGCAACCTGGAAAACATTCTTTTTCTAATCTTAGCCTCGTCTCCAGCGTTCGCCCAAAAATCTTCTAAGTGAGCCCTGTGTCTGTACTCCTCACCCTGCACTGTTCCAATCTTCCCTCGAGGATCAAAATCCTGCTGGCTGGTATGGAGGTTTAACTGATAGAACCGCAATTCATCTTCAACCTCTTTGGCTGCCTGCAAAGAAGGGCACTCTTCAAGCGAGTTTCCCAAGACAATGGGAAAGTGCAAAACTCCCTTCTTCTTCCTTCTGATAATTTTGTCATAGGCCACCAATTGCCTAGACAGCTCAAGCATAATCATTCTATTTGTGGGGTACCTCGGTAGTCGATAGACGTATGAATTGTACCCCGGCAGCCTTAAATAGGTGAACTTTGGGAATTGGACGAACCAAAACCCATACTCCTCTATCAACATTTGCGCCTCTTCAGATATCCTTTGTTGCAATCTCCGCTGGAGGGTCCTCGTGATGTACATAGTGAAAGCATCATTCACCTCTTGAAGTCAGCCGTGCTTGCGAGATGCAACTGTCTACAAGATTCATAAATCTTGAACTGATTAAAACCACACCCAATCGGCTCCTGGTATGCCAACCCTCTGTATTTTGTCATTCGAGCTAGCATGTAGATAACATACGAGCTCATATAGAATGTCCTCATTCTCCTTAGATTCTGAAACTGCTCATCAATGTTGTCGCTTATCATTTGTGCCCAATTTACATCCACCTTTCCTTCGAGCACCACACTGCTGTAGAAGAACATCCATGGCTCGAACACATATGACTGCGGGCTGCCATTAACTCAACTGAGCAACATAATTATATCGCAGTATTCCTGTTTCAGCTCCTCTGAAATTATTTGTTTTGGCAGCCTGGCAGTAGGAGGCTTTGGCTTTCTCATCCAGGTGGTGTTGATTCTCTTCATGCATTTCTCGAAAGATGTGGCATACATCTTATTAGTCTTTTCCTTAGATTTGTATAATATCTTGTCTGTAGCCAAGATCCTGAACGCCTCGCCAATTGCATCAGGTGCAAGGTTGGCCAATATCATGCCATCCGGAGAAACAATCGTCCGATGGTCCGAGTTGTAGAAGTTTGCGCATTCCATAATCAGCTCTGGACATCGAACTGCTGGTTGGAACCCGGCTGCTGCATATAATCCGCTCTTCACAATATTGTGCGACACTTCCGTCGGAGGATTGCCACCTTACCCATATATCCTTCACATGAAGGCCCCGAGGTTGAAAGACCCAAGGTTGGTGTCCGTCACATTCCCGAACTTTGACACGATCTGACTCCGGAATAAAAGATTTCTTTAAGCTCTTGATGATCGCCTGCCTGGAGGCATTTTCTTTGACAGCTTCATTATTTCCAGCCTTAGCTCCAGCCCTGCTTGTTCCAGCAACATCATCCTTTCGTCCTTCAGCCATCTGCAAAACGAGAAGCAAACATTACACTTCAAACTTTTAAAATAAAAATCATGAGAGATGGCTGGCGAATGGAGTTGGCTGCAAAAATAAATTTAAATCAATAGCTTCGGCAATATAACTCCAACTTCAAACCTCGATAGATTTAAACTTCGATAATTAACACTTCAAACTTCAACAATTTGCAGCCAAAAGAATTTTAAACTCTCGGAAGAAATTAACTCCAGCAATCCCAACTTCGGAAAATGCCTCAAGTTTCGGCAACTTTCAACAATTTTAAATCAACAACTTCGAAAGTTATAAATCAGCAAGTTCGAAAGTTATAAATCAGCAACTTCAAGCAATCTCGACTTCTAGCATTCAGAGAAATAATCAGACAATTTCAGCCTTCAACAACTCTCAACTTCGAAAAACACTTCAACTTTCAGCAACTTTGAGTTTCAGCAACTCAGAAAATCAATCTCCAGCAACTCTAAGCAATTTCGACCTCACAACGAAAACCTCAGAATAATTCTCAACAACCTCTTCAGCACAAATCTCAACTTCGAATCTTGTGAAATGAAAATGAAAATCCTCGAAGTTTTATAACCAAAAGCTGGTGCTAATTTTAGCAGATGCCATTAATTCTCTTCATCATGACTTAGACATTTTCTAAATTTAAAAGAGAATATTCCAGTCGTCATAGCAATTTTCTATTCGGGGAGATTCTTTTCTCGATTTAAATTTAAAACTTCCCTCCCGACTGCCAGTTACCTTCAGTGATTTCGAAAAAAAAGTCATTTTACTTTGGTTAAAATAATCTCATTGTTTTAAAATGGCATATTTAATTTATTAAAATTTAATTTAAATGCCATTTAATTTACTTCACCAGTGTCCGTGAAAATTCGATGTCAGCACTTTAAAATGGCTAGGCGTAATTTATTTTCCGTCCATAATTAATCCAAAACAAATTCCCCACGATTAAAATCATCCGAATTTAAAAATTTTATGGGTCCAAATTAAAGGGGGAATTTTAAATTTGACTTAGGAAAATAATTTAATTAATTAATTTCTCTGACTTAGGCAAATTTTCGAGTTAATTGCCTAGAGAAATTTTAATTTCTCCCAACGCCTTTTATTTTCATCTTCAATCTCATTTTGATTTTGTCAAGCTTTCATTTTAAAACGAGCTAGCCAAATCTCCAACTTCAACTTTGCGAATGTGAGCTCAAGTTTAGGCGTATTTAATACTTTAAGCCTTATTTTAAAACTTGCCTTAGACATCTTCATATCTTCAACCTCATTTAATTTCTATAGTCCAAATTCAAACGCCTCCCTCAAAATTTAGAAATCAACCTCTTCTTGCTAAGGCGCTAATCATTGGGTGAACTTTTAATTTTGTGACTTAGGAAATTTTGAAGTCCTCTCTCCAAAGAGGGGCGCATTTGACCCATGAAGCTTGGAGTTTGATGCCAACCTCATCACTTGACTTAAGGCGCATATTGAGTGGTGTGCTTTCACTTTTAGTCACTTTGAACATATTTTAAATATATCCCTCTCAAAGCTGGGTGTGAGGTTTCAATTCCCACGCCTTAGAGTATTTCTCAAGCTTCTCAAGGTTAGGCGCAAATCCACCTTTGAGGTTCAAGTTTTTGACACTTAGAAAATTCTAAACTCTTCCTTTAAGGCGTGGCTGAGGTATTTAACTTCAGATCTGAAAAAACTTGAGCTCCTTTTCTCCTCTTCCAGGCGCAAATCTTAGTGTCTCCTTCAAATTCGTGACTTAGAAGATTTTTCAAGCTCCTCTACTCAGGGGCGCATATGAGATATGGAGGTTTCAGATTAAAATTAACTCTATGATGCTGGGGCGTGTTGGTGTACGTTTTATCATCCACCGAACACACAGAATAAAATGTCCAAAGACACTCTATCCTCTCTTGAAAAACCACCGCGTATGCTAAGATTGCGAGAAGATCATATGGCGATTCCAAGGTTTCTTTTGTCGGGTCTCGACGTGTGGATAAGCTCAATGGCCGTTGTGATATGCTGGTAATAAACAAGGGGACTTACGTAAGAAAATCTTCACAAGTTTAGGACTTAGGGAATTTATCATTGAAGGCTTTCTTCACTTTAGGACTTTCAATGTGGATCTCAAAAAAATGGCAAAAAGAATAAGGGTTCAGGAGAATCTAGTTTATGCCTAAGAACTCAAGAGACAGTAAGGATTTGGTGAAGGGGATAAACCACACTTTGTTTCGCCTCCTGCGGACAACATACGCAAAATGGGTGCAATCTTCAAGGGTTGTGATAATAATTTTCAAACCTCGAATGAGGCTGAAGTTAAGCTTCCACAATTAAGAGCTTAGGCTAACTTTACGCATCGAATGCAAATCATCCATTCGAAGAAAGTATGAGCTACACTTCACCATTGAATCAATACGATCAATCTCTCATTCAATTAACCAACTTTCAAAGCAAATTCTACTTAATCTAATTCTAACTTTAATCTATGGCGGAAGAAGATATGCAACCTCGCTTACTATTTGACAATAAAAGTTATTCAAGGCAAATCATGCTCAAGAGCTTCTATTATTCGAAATAGTCTCAATGCAACAATCTCATACTCTGTCTCCACACAAATGAAAGTGAGAGAGCATCAGTTTATAAAGAGTTTCAAAAATGAAATGACGGGCCGAGATTAAAACAAGATCAACGGCCAAGATTATTACAACCAAACCCTAATTAGGGTTTCCCAAAATAACAAGAGTTATCTATCAGTAAACTATCAGCAGAGAGGCAGTTAAAGCTATATTCTAGGAGAGGCGTACTTATCCTTCTGAGCAGCATTGCGTTCGACGAATCTGGACACTACTGCAACGACTTCCTCCATTGTGACAGGTGGCAGCATGCTGATCCGGAATTCAAGCTCATCCAAGTTCTCTGCACATTTGGCAAAGGTATTTGCCCATTCCGCTTCCTGCTTCCTGAAATCATTCCGGATGGCTGAAAGACTTGCTACTTTCGCAAAATCCTTTCTTAGAAGTGGTCCAGTAGTCGAAAAGAAAACCCCATGAACCTTTCGTTTCAGCTCCTCCAGCTGCATATCCTTTTCTCGGACAATCTCTTGATCAAACATTTCTGCAGTTGTCATGTGAATTTTCTCCCAAATGTCCTTTACCTGCTCCTTGATTCTAAGTCCATCCACTTTTGCCTTCTCCAAAACTTCCCTACATATAGTTATTGCCCAAAACCAGTGATTGAAATCATATGCTGCTTCTGCAGCAATCACCTTTCTGTCGACCAACTCCTCTCTTGGAGTGCCCTTCAATAGCCTGAGGCATGGAATAAGCCTCTCCTGCATATCCGGAATACCTTCCCATGTTTCCGCCATATCCATAAGTCTGGAAAGGAAGCATGAGGTTTGCCCATAAGCAAGTGCCAGTTTCTCCATGAACAATGCCGCTTCTGTGCCTTCGCTCGCCATCCAGTCCTGAGCTTCCTTGGCCGTCACCATTCCGTACTCGACATCCTTGGTCACCTCCTGTGACGAATTGAGGAGAGGAGGAACAATCGCATTACCCTGATCAAGTGGCTGGGTCAAATGCTGTATATATCCCTTAAGACGTTCAACCTCCTTCTTATACTCTTTTTTCTTAGCCACTTCCTTTTCCAGTCTCGCTTTGATGGTCGAGACAGAATTATCTAATTCCTCCACCTCTTGACCTTTCGAGGTTGGGCCAAGGTCAACAGTGGTTATGGCATACTCCTGAGGGGTGATCTCGTCTCGTGGCTTGTCCACCATGGGTACTGCAATGTGTACGGAACAGTTGCCTGTCTCGTTTCTCTGAATGGTGGAGAATTTCTTGGCGGGCTTCTTGATTGCGACTTGCTCCAACCTTGCCAAGAAATCAGCAGTATCATCCTCCTCTTCTTGAGCTTCTGTAGGTACCTGAATTTTCATTATTTCCATCAGCCACTCTGGAATGGTCGGCTGCTCAATTCCATCCTCTACCTAAACCTCTTCCTCATTCGGAACATCCACAACCCCTCTCAGAGCTGAAATCATTCCCTCCTCGAAGTCATTATTCTGGACTTCTATCTCATTGTCTGAACCTAAGATTTCCGTGCCCGTAAGTGACAAGGGCTCCTCGTCATCCAGCTGAATAGGTTCATCATTCTCTTCCTGAACTACAGGAGGTTCAAGCATCTCTACCAAGGACTCGTCTATAGTAGCCACCAGCTTGTCAATGTTCCGAGATGCTGCTGAACGAGATGGTTCTCCCTTATGCCTCTTGGAAGCAGGCTCTGTACTTGGGACTATTTCCTTCATTTTCTCTCTGATCCCGACCAAGTCCTGATGGGATGCACCGGCATTAGAAGAATATGATTCTAACTCGCTCAGTAGATCATATGTGAGCGTGATTCCTCTCTGTCTCAATTCTTGGGCATGATAGTCAACCCACCACTAAGAATATTTAGTCACTGGTCTCATTAAGGTTGCCAAGTCTGCGTGCTCAGGTTCTGACCATTTCACTGGAGGAAGAGGTCGGCTTTCCTCGAAGCGTGGCTGGATGTGGTTCCCATCGTCCTGCAACTGGTCAGGCACCCGGCAAAACTCAATTGCCCTCATGAAGTCTAGTGGCATTCTGGACCATAGCCTCCTCCTGACTTCGTATTCATCGGCAACATTTGCCCAGAAATCTTCCAGTTCCATTCTGTGCTTGTACTTTCTCCCCTCTACTGTCTGAATATTATGATGCGGGTCAAAGTTGACCCTGGACTTGTAGGCTGTGAATGGATACCACTGGATCTCCAACCTTGCACTCTTGGCTGCCCGTGCTGATGGACAATACTCCAACATGTTTCCAATGAAAAATGGGAATGTGACAGATGCCTTCTTGGTTGGCCTCTGGATGCTTTGATATTCCTCTAACTATCTCAGGACCTCGAGCAAAATCATCCGATTTGTCGGATAGATGGGCAATTTATAGGGGTTTCCAGTAAATCCCTGGATCCTGATATATGTGAATTTCGGGAACTGGATGAACCAAGATCCGTATTTGCTGATAAGACTTTTCGCCTCATGGCTCAACCTCTGATGCACTCCTCCTTGAAGCTTTATGGTAATATGCATTAGGAAGGCATCATGCACCCTCCTGAAGTGAGTCTTCTCCTTCAGTTGGAGTTGTGGGTAGCAGTCGTAAGGCCTGAGCTCGTTCTCCCCGTTGCCAACTTTGCCCTTGCAAATTAGCCCTGGATACTTGTATGATCTAGCCAACAAGTAGACAACATACGAACTCATATGAAAAGACTTAGTCTCTTCGAGGTTGATCAATTGTTCGTGGAGGTTGTCACTTATCATCGGTGACCAGTTGAACATTTTGACGCCAGAAGTAATCTCGTCTATAAAATAGTACATCCAGCTCTCAAAAAAGGCGCCTTGCGGGTTGCCGGCTACTCTGTTTAGCATCAGGATGATGTCTCTGAAATCTTCCTTGAAATCTGTCCGACGAGGTCTTTTGGGGATCTTCTTTATTGATGGCTTAGGCTTGTCCATCCATACTTTGTTAACTGTTGTGGCGCACAAATCGGGCTTGCTGTCATATAACCTCTTGGCTTCTTCCTTGGTCTTATAGACCGTCCGTGAATGTTCTGGGATGCCGAAGGTTTCCTGGATTGCCACTTCGCCCAAGTGTGCCAAGATTCTTCCATCAGGTGCGATGATTTGCCTCTTCTGAGCATCATAGTGGATAGCACATTCCACCATCAATTCTGCACAATCCATTGCCGGTGGGAATCCAGCTGCCTGAAAAATCCCGTTTCTGACTATCCATCTGGCTATTGGCGTGGGAAGTCCATTCTGCCCATACATTCTTTTCTTAAACTCATCAAAGTCGACATGTCTGAGATCGGTGTCTACAACATTCTTCCATTTTGAAATGACTTTGGTCTCCCGCTGAGCACCTTTGCTGGCAAACTTCATTTTCAGCTTCTTTGACTTCGCCTACCGTGGTCTTCAACCTGCAGTCATAAAATTAACATTAATACAAAGACCTTTTCAAATAATTTATTCCCATGCTTTGGATTCGAAAATTTACTTTCAGCCAGTTAAATAATTAAATTGCTGCGAAAAAGCAAGCTGAAAGTAAATTGGACGAAGTTAAGATTTTGGCCAGAACTTTTGCCAATATGAAAAGACAGAAGAAGAATGGCGAATTTATTTGATTGAACATCAAACCTCAATGAAGAACTACTGGCTGCAAATCAGATTTAAATTCTGATTTTTATTCCAAAAATCAATTAATGAAGTGCGCCCCTCTTGCACAGAAGAATTCAAAAATAAATCTTTTCCTTTCCCGCGAAAATTCTTCCTCAGCATAACATTACTTCACCCTCTGGAAAATTCGATCTTGCCTACTGAGCAATCAACTGCCTGAGAATTCCGAGAGATATTAAATTTCTTTTCAGCTGTGTGAAAAAATGAGTTGCTGAAACTCATTATAATGCTGAAGAGCTTGATTTGTTTTAGCAACTTCCATTTTCTCTCTCGATCTCGATTTGTTTTCTTTTGTTTAAGCAGGCAAGTTTCCTTTTATTTTTCGAAAAGAATCAGTCTCGAGCTTATCCGGATAAATCTTATTGATCTTCAAAATTTTGATTTTTGCTTAATGTTTATCTTTGATTTTTCGAATTTTAAAAGAAAACATTAAATATTTAATTAAATTCATGGCGAATTTAATTTTGCCTGTTGGATTTTATCTCTGGCCGGCGTAATTTATTTCCTTCCAACTCTTGTCTGGCAAATTCGATTTTGTCCAAGGCATTTTAAATTTCCGAGTAGTTGGAAATAAATTATTAAAATATTAAAATATTTTAATTTATTCCAACCCGTTCGTTTTGGACCCATGGCTATTTCGATTTTCCTTTTATTTTTCTCGGCTAAAAGTGTATTTTCCAATTTTATTCTCAATTTCGTCTAGCCAAGTCAAAACTTAAGCCATTCCGTCGACAAACTTTATGCCAGATCCCTATTTTTCTTTGCCATAGCCAACTTTTCCCTTGCACTGAGCCTATTTTGTTCTGCCAAAGTCAAATTTTCTCTTGCTCAGTCGAATTTTTCTAGGCAAAATCCTTGTCTGGATGTCTTCATCGGGCGAATTTCTTTGACGCTTGACAAATTCCTCTTCCTTATGGCCAAGGGCGATCCTTCCTTTCTCCTTGCCTTGTGCATTTTTCTCTGGCCAAAGTTGTCAATTTCTTAACATTTCCTCTAGACACCCATACTTAGGCAATTTTAATTTCTCTTCCACCTTTGTGCTGGGCACACTTCATTTTATTTCTTGCCATATCCCAATCTTCTTTAGCACTTGTCCTTTCAATCTTAGCACTTATCTTCTCGAAAATGTCATGATTCCTAGCCAAAATCTCCATTTTTCATCTTTTAGCCTCTATACTTAGGCAAATATTCGAATTTTTTTCTTGGTAGGCATCAAGACTTAGCAAAAAATCATTATCTTCCTCTTCATGTGCTTAGGCGGACTTCCTTAGCACCTTGGACAAGTATGGCGGACTTCTTTGACATCTTGCTAACCTCTTCCAAGTGTATGGCGGACTTCATTAGCATCTTGGACAAGCATCTTGGACGTCCCTCTTTTCTAGGGCGGACTTCAAAGGATCTTAGCATTTGTCTCAACATTTTGCCTCTTGGAAATATCACAACACTTAGCCAAAATCTTGATTCCCACCTTTTTAGGCTCTTATACTTAGCAAAATTTTCGAAATTTTCCTTGGTGGGCACCAACACTTAGTAAAAATTTTGATTTTTTTTTCTCTCACATGCCTAGGCGGACTTTCCAAGGCATCTTCCAAGTGAAGGCGGACTTTAGAACCCTTTGGCATCTCTCTTTAAAGTGGATGGCGGACTTTCTAGGATGCTTGGACATGCATGGGCGGACTTTAGATGATCTTTGCACTTCCCCCTAGTGGCATGGCGGACTTTAGAGGAGTCTAGGATGTTGAGGGCGGACTTTGAGAGCTCTTGGCACTTCCTTCTTGATGCTAAGGCGGACTTCATAACCCTTTGGCACCAACACTTTTGATGCTGGGCAGACTTTCAAACCTTTTGGCACTTCCTTCTTGATGCTAAGGCGGACTTCAAAGACTCCTTGGACATGCATGGCGGACTTTGGAGGGTCTTAGGACAAGTGCAAGGCGGACTTTCTATGTTCTTTGCCATTTTTCCTTAGTGCTGGGCGGACTTCACCAGTTTCCAGACCTTCTTACCTTCTTCCTCTTGACATTTTCCTTCTTGAAAATGGCGAATTTTCCAGACTTAACAAATTTCTCATGAATTTCATTTTTTTGAGTTGATTTTCTGTGACTTTTACTCCTCAGATCTGACTGGTTTTGACTGCTTTTTCCAGAATCTGGTCTGATTTTTCATGCTTTTTGACTTGTTTTTTCAGATTTTTCAATGATTTTTCAAATTTTCTATTTGATTTTCTGAGTGATTTTTCGATTTTTTTGGACTTCTGAGTGCATTTTTGGAATTCGAGACCTTCTAAATATAGAAACTTTCTAAAAATAGAAATTTTCTAAAAATAGAAACTTTCTAAAAATAGAAAAAGCAAACCCTAAAAAATAGGGAACCTTGTTTGGTCCAAAAATGCCGAAAATGAAAAATCGAAAAAAGCAAATTTCCCTAAAAAATAGGAAGTGTCAGAATTGACCGAATTCACAGGCGATCTTCGTTTCTTGGGCCTTCTGAGTGTTTCCATGACGCCTACGCATTGATTCAAGCATGAATTACTGACTTGGCTCGGGTAACTCTCGGCAAACTGACTTGAAACTCTTATCAAAGTGATCTCACGTAACCGTTGCAAGGAGACAAAACCCTAAAAACTAGCAGGGAACTGGGGGTCCCCATTGGCGATGAGGCGATGTGTGAAAAGGTCACAACAGGGTGCATATACCACCTGGAGCTTTTAATTCACTCGCCTTAGTGTATTTTCCAGCTCCTTCAACTCAAGGCGCAAATTCATGGGTGAACTTCCATTTGGGGGCACAAATAGGAGGGGGTGCTTTTAATTTCAATTTCAGTTTTTCTCTTCAGGCTTGGGCGCATATGGCAGGGGCAACTCTTAATTCTGACGCCTTAGAAAAATTTCTACTCTTCAAGCTTAGGCGCAAACCCATAGTCATGCTTTTAATTTTGTTAACTTTAGGCTCAGGGGCGCAAATAGCATGGGGAACTTTTAATTTGTGCCTTGGTAGAATTTTGAAGTCTTCTCTCCAAAGAGGGGCGCATTTTGGAGTAGGCACTTTCAGTTTACAACACTTAACCATTTTTCAACTATTGACCCTCTTGTGATGGGCGCAAATAACCATGGGAGCTCTGAAGCGCAAATCTCATGTCGAGCTTCAACTTTTGACACTTAGAAAAATTTTGAAGTGATCTCACAAGCTAGGGCGCAAATCAAGGGTCATGCTTCAAGTTTGGAGACTTAGACAAATTCTTATCCTTAAAGCTCAAGGGCGCAAATAGCCTAGGGAGCATCAAATTCCAACGACTTAGAATATTTCTCAAGCCATTCTACCTTGGGGCGCATTTGGAAGGTGGTGCTTTCAATTTCGATGCCCTAGTCAATTTCCAAGCTCCCCTTTGACCCTGGGCGCATATGAGCTATGGAGGTTCCATTTTTGACACTTAGGCAAAATTTGAAGTTCTTTCAAAGAGGGGCGCATTTCACCCATGGTGCTTTTAATTTTAACACTTAGAACTTTTTCAAATCACCTTGGTGGGCACATTTTATAGGTCCTCCTTCCAGTTTTATGACTTAGGCGAATTTTCCAACTCCAACATCTTTGGGCGCAAATTACTTGTAGAGCTTTCATTTTTTGATGAAATTTTATTCTTCAAGCTCCTAGGCGCCTATGGAGGGGTCAACTTTAAATTTGACCTATGAGTCTTCATTTTTAATGCCTTAGGCGAATTTTCAAGTCTTCAGCCTCTTATAGCAAATCTTGGTGCCGGATTTGAAAAATTATCAATTTTGACGTGTTTCATGCCCTTGGCCAGATTTAGGGTGATTTTCTCCTGTTAACCCTAATTCGCCCTAACTTTCTATTTTTAGGAAGTTCCTTGAATTTCGTGCTCTGACTTGACTTTGACTCTGAAAGCTTGATTTTTGCTCCGTTCTGAACTTCATGGTGTGGCTGTGCTGCTTTTGCCTGATGCCAGTTTGCACCTGCTATTTTTAGCAACCTACTAAAAATAGCAACTGCTCAGAAAGTCTTCAAATTTCACGTACTAAATACCTGAGGTGTGGTGATCATAGCTGGATGCTGCTTTTGCACGACTGTCCTATTCCGCCCTTGATTTTAGGAAACCCTAATTTCTCTGCCCATGCTTGCTAAAAATAGCAAGTGTCTGATTCTCCATTCTCTGCAACTCTGTTTGTCTTGAAATTCGCGCCAAGGGATCCTCATCACATGTTTGACCTGCTCATACTGAGACTCTGCGTTGACCTGCTATTTATAGCTGCCTCTGAATTGACTTACTATTTATAGTAAGTGCTTGATTTTGAGACTTCCTTAGCTCCGTTTGAGTTGAAATTTGGATGGTGTGCTCCTCGTTGGTAAACTTGCACGTTGCGCTAGCGCCCGAGATTGACTTTCTATTTATAGCCCGTGTCAGGAACACCTTACTAAAAATAGTAAGTGCTCCGATTGTCTTCAAATTTGGCCAGCAGACACCTCGGAAGATGCTGATCATGGTGGATACTTCAGTTTTGGGCATTTTGACATCTAATTCCTCATTTTTAGTCCTCAAGCTTGAAACCCTAATTTTCCTGCATGTTCCTCAAATGAGCTCTGTTTGACCTCGTTTCTGTTGCATGTCGATCAGTTTGTGGTTCTGAAGTGTCAGGCAGCTGGCAGAGTGGTACCTGCTAAAAATAGAAAGTGGTCGAAAAAGTGACCGTCCGGTTACTGGATGACTTTGCATGTCACACTGCCTGAGGGATCTTGAAAAACCCAAAAAAACCCAAAAAAATATCAACATGCAAGCACTGGCTAAAAATAGTAAGTTTTTGAAAAGTGACCAGTTCCACTTGCATGTTACATCGTTGCGAAGGTCTTTGAAAACCCAGAAAGAATATGCCGACATGCGCTGAGAAAATCTGCATGCAAACCCTAATATCGGCCTCCGAAGGCTGAATGCTGAAAGTCATTGTCCTACTTTGCATGTCATATCACTGCGAAGGTCTCGAAAAACCCACAAAGAATATTCAGACATGCATCTGAAAATGTAACATGTAAACCCTGGAATTTGCACTGGAAGCTGAACTGCTAAAAATAGCCAGTCGTTCGTTTTTGCTCAAATTTTGTCAGAAATGAACTTGAAGTGCTCAGAATGCAATGAAGTTGCCAAAATGTGAAAATCGTGAGAAGATCAACCCTAAACTGACACTTACTAAAAATAGAAAGTTGGCAGAATTCAGCGGAAATTCAGAGGGAGTCCACCTGAAGTGTTCTAACAGCAGTGCTAAGTTCAAAAGTTGATTATCCAACCGATTTGACCTCAAAGTAGTCTGAAAATTATAAACCCTAATTCATTGAAAAAGCCCTTCAGACTTAGTCATAATTCAAATCCAGGTCAAATGGTAAGTACACTAGCAAATGGAAGGAACAGACCGAGAGAGACAGACCAAAAAGGCAAAGCCAAAAGACCCGAATGGAGAAAAATTTAGGGGGTCCCCATTTTGAATGGGGCGAAGTGTGAAAAGGTCACAACATGTCTACTCTGCTCTACTCTCTAGTCTGATCTCCAAATCTAATGCTAGTCTAATGAATTACAAATGAGGGGGACTCCCCCTTTTATAGGTAGCCCAGTCCAATGGACGGCTAAGATTACAATCAAAAGATTGGCTAAGATTAAGCCACCTTAGCCCTAACCCTAAAAACTGCCAGAATGGGGAGTGGTGTAATAAATGAGCAAAGATTCCCACTCACTCCCAAAAATAGTAAAGGCAATAAATGCCTACAATCAGTCTTCTAGAAGATCCTCGTCCAGTAGTGCATTCCCATTCTCCTTATCTCTGGCTGCAAACTCAACGAATCTGCTGGCACCAACCTCCGAATCGAAAATGGGTGGAAATTATAACCGTTGGAATTTAACACCGGATCAATGTTCATGCTCAGGCCAAGATTTTCCGTGTAACTAAGGAATCCAAGGCTCGGAATCAAACCGAAAGTAGAAGTGTTCTCAAACATCTTGCACGGTCTTACCTCCTCGAAAAGAAAGGCACCAGCCTACCCCTCAAATTATCAACAGTCACCTCATCTAGATTCAACCGCCTAGCAAATATAGCCTCGAAAGTATTCTGGACTCCATCAATGATATTGGCCATAGCCTTCCTTACTCTAGTTGAATCTGCCTGTGCTACGTCGAAGAAACCACATCCCGTGATTGCTAAAGAATACCATCTAGAAAAGTCATACCTGTCATTCTCCTAATGACCCCTCCATCGACCAAGAATCGCGAAGCGGGGAACATGCCTCAAAGCCTTAAGATCGCCACTACTTTGTTTCTAATAAAATGGCATCTCCTGCTTTCCCTGGACAATCGCCTATTTGTGCTAAAATATCAGCTCAATAAAAGCAAAAGCAAGGTCCTCCATAAACTTTTCTGTCTCAGCACGAACTCCTGTAAGCCACTTGTCTGCCTCCTATGCCATCTTCCCCAACTCCAACAAGCCACTAATTGACTCTCTAGGTATCTCAGGTGGAAGCTCTATCACTGGAATTTCTTGCCCACGAGGACGAGACAACTGCTGCACATATCCAATCAAAGCCTTATGCTCTCTTTTCAACTTTTTATATTTTCCTTCCTTTTTGAACAACCTGTCGTTGAGGGCGAGGTAGGAGTTATCACACTCCTCTACAATCTGTGCACCAGTGGGGCGTCCTAACTCCAAAGTTGTGACCACGTAATTTTCTGGCACTGCTTCATCTCGGTCACAATCAACCTGTGGCACGGCCATGTGAAGGGTACGAGAACCATCCTCATCAGTTGATATCTTCGAAAACTTTTGTGCTCTCCTCTTCTGTGGAGGTGCACTGATCCTGTTCAAGAACTCTTCCATTTCAACTGCTGGATCAATCTCCTCGCTGGGGCTTCTCCTCATCCTATCCCTGAGCCAATCAGGTACTGTATACTGTATATCAAAGGGCTGTTGTTCTTGTGCCTCTACTTCTCGAACTTGTTCAACCTCTATATCATTCTGACGAGGCTCATCGTCCTCAAGTGGCTGAGTGTCTCCTGAAACTATATCAACATCTTCCTCCAAAGCCGTCTCCAACTCCTGCTGAAACTGAGGGTCAGTAGTAGTCCCCTCATCATCCCGCTGATCAACCCTAACAGGTGCATTGACACTCTGGCCAACTGACTCTCTCCGTGGTGGCTGATTATTTCCCTGTATTGCTTGCACCTGATTCAATGCATTCCTCTGATCAGCAAATAAAGAAACCTCCTGTATACTTGGAGAACATGTCTCCAATGGCGTGGGTGACTCAACTGCAACTCGTGGAGGCTCCGGCTGAACGGGCTCCTGCCGAACTGGCTCTTTCCTTCTGGATTTTGGACCTCGTGTAATTTGTTTCTTCCTGTCGGTGGTGGGTGTCCTGTGATCTCCCATCAAATTGTAAGTCAAAGCAATTGACCTACTCTTCAATCTGCTCACCCGTCTGTCAACCCATGCTCTAGTGAATGTCAAAACTGGAATGGAGAGTGTGTCCAAGTCACAACCCTCTGGTTCTCACCAACCGAGAGTGGAAGTGGAGTATCTCTCACCGGCCAGAACTCGGATGGACAACGCCCATATCCTCATTCACCCGGTTTGGAACCGGAACAACTTCACACTCCCTGATCATGCTAATTGGCAACCGAGAGAACATTCTTTTCTTGACTTCAACCTCATCTGATGCATCAGCCCAATAATCCTCAATATTTGCCTTGTGTTTAAACTCCTCTGACAGTACCCATTTGATGTTATTATGTGGATCGTAGTGCTGTCGGCTGGTGTGATATGAAAAGTGATAGAATTGAAGCTCACTCTCGGCTTCTCTGGCTGCCTATAATGAAGGACACACCTCATCCGAGTTGCCCATGACAATTGGGAAGTCAACACCTCCCTTCTTCTTCTTCTTTTGAATTTTATCGTAGGCAACCAATTGCCTAGATATCTCTAACATTAAAATTCTATCGGTTGGGTACTTAGGCAGCCTATATGGATATGATGAAAAACCTTGCAGGCTTATGTAAGAAAACTTCGGAAACTGTATAAACCAGCACCCATACCTTTCAATCAATTCTTGGGCTTCCCTCGAGATTCTGTGATGCATCTGCTCCTGAAGCAATCTCGTGAGGTGCATAGTGAAGGCGTCATTGACATGCTTGTAATAGGTAGTGCTTGCCAAATGCAACTGCGGACAAGCCTTATGAATTTTGAATTGGTGAGAGCCACAACCAACAAGTTCCTTGTATGAAATTCCCCTATACCTCGTCATATGAGCCAGCATGTAGATGATGTAAGAGCTCATATAGAACGTCTTCGTTCTTCTCAGGCTCAAGAGCTGCTCATGCAAATTGTCACTGATCATCTCAGCCCAGTTGACAGTCTTTCCCTTCCAGCACGAGGTTGACGTAGTAGAACATCCATGGCTCAAAAATAAATGACTGTGGGCAGCCTCCAACTCGACTCAGCATCATAATGAGGTCACAATACTCCTGCTTCAAGTCATCTGCTATAATTTGCCTCGGCAACTTTGTACGAGAAGGCTTGGGATTGCTCATCCAGTGAGTGTTGATCGTCTCCGTGCATCTCTCGAATGCAGAAGCATACATTCGCTTAACTCGTTCCCTGGACTTGTAAATCATGTTTCTATTGACTAGAATTCCGAAAGCTTCGCCAATAGCTGAAGGAGTGAGGTTGGCGAGCACTTGGCCATCTAGTGACATGATCGACCTGTGATCCTTCTCGTAGCAATTGGCGCACTCCATTATCAGCTCCGAACACTGAATGGCTGGTGGGAAACCAGCAGCTGCATATAATCCACTTCGAATGATGTTGTGTGAAGTGTTCGAAGGTCGATGATTACCAATCCCCAGCATTCGATTCTTGAAAGTTTCTAAGTTGATGGAGCCCAAGTTGGTATCTGTCAGCTTGCCCAACTTCGAAATGAACTTTGACTCTGGCATAAATGTCTTGCTCAGTTTCTTGATCACAGCTTCCCTGGATGCACCATTGTTATCTTTGCCAGTCGCCCTAGAGTATTTTATTTCACCCTTCACCTTATTTACCACCCTACATTCACCTTTACTATCTTCAACTTGGGCGCATTTTGCTATGCATGAAGGATGACTCTTCAACTTCCTGTTTTCGTCTTCACATGCCCTCTTTTGGGCGCATTTGAGTCTAGGAGGAGGATGGTCGCATATTAGAGGGTGAGGAGGATTTTAAACTTCAAACGCCTTGCATATGACTCTTCACCTCCCTCATTTTGTCTTCACATGGCCCCATTTGGGCGCATTTAGGCATGTAAGGAGGACGAAATTTGTTGACTCCTTTGACCTTTTGCATTTTGGGCGCATTTTTCATGTAGAGGAGGATGAAACTTGTAACCACGTCCTTTTGTGACCTTTCAACTTCTCCTTTTTTGTCCTTACATGCCCTCTTTTGGGCGCATTTTGCATAGGGAGAGGGATGAAAAACTTTGACTCATTTGACTTCTCTTTTTGGGCGCATTTCCACCTATGTGCAGGATGGGCGCATTTAAGGGGGTGAGGAGGACGAAATTCCACACTTAGAAAATTTTCAACTTTCATCAGCTTCCCTTGGGCGCATTTTGGCTAGGCAGGAGGATGAAAAATGTTGACTTTCTTTGACTTCCTTGTTGGATGGGCGCATTTTAGCCTAGGAGGTGGACGAAGCTTATACTTAGAATTTTCTCCATGCTTTTTCATCAACTTGGGCGCATTTCCAGGTAGCTGCAGGATGAAGTTCCAGACTTAGTCACTTTTCCTCGCTTTTGCCAACTTCCCTGTGCCTTACTATTTATAGTAAGTCTCCTGATTTTTGCATTTCTGAAGCTCAGAACAATTTGAAATTTTAAACACTACATCCTCACGACCTTGTTACCCTGTCGACACTGCTATTTTTAGTTGGCCTGCTATTTTTAGCCCGTTTTTGAAGGTGATTTGCTATAAATAGTAACTGCTTGCTTCTGATAGCTCCACTGCTCCGATTGATTTGAAATTTGAATGACGCGCTCCTCACCACGTGACCTGCCTGCTGACATCGGCGCATGCAACTGATTTGCTATTTTTAGCCTGTTTCCAAAATGACTTACTATAAATAGTAAGTGCTCCATTTGACTTCAAATTTTACCAGCAAATAGCCTAAAGGATGTTGATCGCGGTGGTTTACACCGGTTTTCAAAAAATTTGACTTTTTACCCCTCTTTTCAGGTCTCGAAGCTGGAAACCCTAATTTGCTCTGCATGTGTATCAAATGATTTCTGTTTGTCCTCGTTTCTGATGCATTGCGATCAGCTCATGATTTTGAATTGCTGGGAGGCGGCTGTCGGGATGCACCTGCTAAAAATAGCAAGTTCCTTAATAAGTGATCATCTCTGTTTGCATGTCACATCACTGCGTAGCTCTCGAAAAACCCATAAAGAATCATCCAACATGCAAAGGAAACCCTGACATGCAAACCTTAAAAATAGCCTTGGAAGGCTGAACTTGGAAAGTGGCCATCTCATTTTGCATGTTATACTGTTGCGAAGGTCTCTGAAAACCCAGAAGGAATTTTCAGACATGCGTTGAAAAATTCTGCATTCAAGCCCTGAAATCTGCTCCGGAAGCCGGACTGCAAAAAATAGAAAGTTGTTCGTTTCAGCTCAAACTTTGCACACGAGCAGCTTGATGTGCTCTGGACGCAGTGTGACTATTGGATTCACAAAAATGCTGACGGATTGCCTGTAATTGCACACTTACTAAAAATAGTAAGTACTCAAAATCTGATGAAATTTCAGTGGAAGCCTGCTGGAAGCACACTGACAACAACGTTAAGCTCTATTTTCAATTTATTCACTTCGTTCGACCTCAGATTGACCAGAAGGATGGAAACCCTAATTTCATACTTGGCCAAATTCACGTTTTAAGCTCAAAAGACGGGAACGTCCCCGGAAAGGCAGACTAGAAAAGAGACGAAGAGAGAGAGAGAGAGAGAGACAAAACCCAAGCCAAAAGACCAGAATGGAGCAAAAATTAGGGGGTCCCCATTTTGAATGGGGCGATGTGTGAAAAGGTCACAACAAGAACCAAGCACGTTGAGATCAAGTACCACTATATCAGAGACATGACTGCGGAAGGTTAATACCGATTGGTACATGCTTGATGGCGAGGCAGAGATATTCTCACCAAGCCTCTCTCCAAGATAAAGTTTGTGTACTTCGAGATAAGCAGTATGGTGGAAATCGGCCTTGGTGAGAAAAGAGTCACCGATATCGGTGAGCCTTGTTTAATGAGTTATTCTGTGAGAGAAGTTAAAGTGAAATCCCTTGTTAATGCATTTTCCTTTGAGGCGGAGGAATTTGAGGTACAAGCCCTTGTTAATGCATTTTCCTCTAAAGGAGAGGAATTTGAGGTGCAAGCCCTTGTTAATGCATTTTCCTCACGAGGCGGAGGAACTTGAGTGAAAGCCCTTGTTTCCACCCTCACGAGTCATGGTGGATGTCATGTGTGTGACTCCATGACATATTTTGTACTTGTGTTTCACCCTCTGAGAGAGTCATGGTGAAAGTCACGTTGAGGTGACAACATCACGCAAGTGATAAACACTTGTACTTACCATAGTATGGTTGTAGCCATTAAGGTTGATATCGTGTTGAGGCGATATCTAATATCACGATGAGGTGATATTCTTCTTTTCACATTTGGTTGTAGCCAATGTGATGGACATCACGTTGAGGTGATATGTCCTGTGCAGCTGGAAGTCTACTCCCTAGCTGAGAGGGAGTGTTAATGATATCATGCAACGTCAGAAGTAACTTCCACCGACTTTCTTTTGCTAATAAATTAAATGATAGCATTATGCTATTTAATTTATTCGAGTTCAAGAGGTGCGATTCTTATGAAGAGACTTCTATTTATTAAGCAATAAATATGAAATGAAATAACACGTCCCTTGTGTTAAGGCCGACCTCCTCTCTTGGCACGATTGGATGCATCTATTTAAAAGAATATATATTATCATCATTGGCCAACTTGTATTAAATGTAAAGTGGCGACTCTTCAAGATGTATAAATAAGAGTTCGCTTTCTCATTGTAATCATCAAGTGACAAGTCAAGTTCGATTCATTTATTCTCTCAAGTGCGAATTCATCTTGGAGCAGTGCGAGTTCTTTGTATGAGCAGAGTGATATTGTTAAAGAAGACAGTTCTGTGTTAGCAGATTACAGGAGATAAAATCTGTGCTTGGATCATCTGTTGATGCTCATATTCGGCCTTCAGATTGGCCTATTGTAAAAGGACACTCTCCTTATTGAGATTCAATATATAAGTGTTATTTTGTGGCTAGGTTTTTCTCCCTCAAGAGGAGGGTTTTCCCAGGGTATCTGCTGTGTTATTGTGTCTGATTTGAATTAATTTTTGTGCATTTTATCTGATCATTAAAATTTACAAAGGATGTTAACGAACATCGAATAGAGTGGGGAAAGATTGGATGCACCATAATGCAAATGAGTGGACAAATAGAAGGAAATGAACTCTCATCCTTGTCTCTTGTGATATTGGTACGATCTCTTTGAAATTTGTGGTTGCATCAAATAAGGTCAAGTCCATGGCTACGCTATTTTGAATTGTTTAATGAGGTGGTCATGGATGTTGGGCCACCAAATGTGGTTCAATTTATTATAAACAATGTTGTTTGTGTGGCTGCTAGGAGATTCATGTTGGACAAGCCTCCCTCTGTGTGTTTTACTCCATGCACAATACACTAACATGATTTAACCCTAGAGGATATTGGAAAACTTGAATGGATAAAGGAGGTATTGCAAAAGACTTGCCCTATTGACAAGTTCATCTACAAATGGTGGTGTTTAATGCACTCTTCCATAGAGAGCAAGGAGCTAGTTCGATCAAGGGTGAAAAGATTTACTACAAACTTCCTTGCATTGCAAACTCATTGCCAATAGAAAATGAATTTGAAACGAATGTTTGTTTCAAATATGTGTATGGAATTTGGCTTCACCAATCAAATGGATGGCATAACAATGGCAAGTTACATTTTTCCTACGAGCTTTTGGGATGCAGAAAAACAAGTGGTCAAATTTTCAAAGCCACTAGCAAAATTTTTGAGACTAACGGATGGAGAAAAATCCCCCATGAGCTATTTGTATAAGGTCAAGGATATGGCTAAGGAGCTAATGAGGGGTAGGATGGAAAATAACAAGTACATGCCATTGTGGGGCATAATTGATAGGCAATGGGATCGAAAAATGCACTCCCATTACAATGTTGTTGGATACTATTTGGATCTATCATCATTCTATAGCCCCTCATTCAAAGATGATACTAAGGTCACACAAGGCCTACTCATGTGCATGGAGAAACTGTTCCCTACCCCAAAACAGTTGCATGAAATTATGGCAAAGCTGCCAATATACAAGCAAGAAAGGGGTTTTTCACAAAAACAATTGTCATGCAGGGCAATTAGACCATCAAACCAAGTACACTCCATAAACTTTTGACAGTCTCTCTCTATTTTGGATATGAACACTGAAGATGTTAAATTTTTAGTAGATCTTACATGATATCATCTTGAAATAGTTTGTATTTTTCAGCACAATGGTGAGATTTTTGTGGCCAGGAAGCCAAAAATCTTCAATAAATGTTGATGCACATTTTGAGTCAGTTATGCATTTCATTTGCTTGTGAGTGTACTTGGAGTATTTTTTAACACATAAATTCCAAGGATTGCAACTGTCTAACTGTAATGTCCCCATTTTGGCCATTAGCTCTTCATTTGGTTTTAGCCTATTTCCAAAAACCCGTAGGCTTGTTTGAGGTAAAATCAGGGTTTCCTTCTTCGGATGTTCTATGGCTTTTTAGGGAGTTTACTATTTATAGTAAATTCTATTTTTGGCAGTATGTCGTTTTCAGTCTTCAGGTCTTCATTTTCAGTCGGAGCAATTAAATGAGTTCAAGTTTTGGCTTCTGAAAACTTTATATTGGTGAATTTCATGAATAAAGGCATTAATGTTATAATTTGCAGTTGACCCCCTTGGCCTAGGGAAATAACTTTATGTTGTTCTTAAAAGGTGGACTTGAAGGGGGATGCCTTCATAAGAATTAAATATTATTAAGTCTTTAATGCCTTGGGAAAAGTGGACGCTTTTTCCTTGGAGATATTATTTTAAAATAAAGTTTTAATGAGCCTTGATAAAGTGGACGCCATATTGAGAAGTTAGAAGATTTTTGGAAATTTGAAGAGTCATTGGTGACTCTTGGCGTACCTTCTTGGGAAATTGAAGAGTCTTCTATTCTTCTATAAAATGAATGCCTTGTTCCAGCTTTTCTCATCCATGAATTTAAGCTAATGTTATACTGTCGAAATGACAACTTGGTTTTTACTTCGAAGGATGCTTACCTCCTAGTTTCAATCCAATTTCGTGTTTGAAATACAACACCTAGTTGGTTTTCATTGCTGCTTCTCATCCAGACTAGCAGATTGAGCTCAACAGTTGAAGTTTTTAATGATATTTCCAGTTTTGCCATACCATTCTTGTTGCATTGGGATTCGTGTAAGAATTAAATTATGAGTTTTTGTTGCTGTTTCTTCATCTGATGTTGGGCGCCTATCTTCCAGCAGCTCATTGGTTTTTGTTTCACACAAAACGGAGGTATTTTGAGTGAGTTGTGAATATTTCTTTGAATTTCACAGTTGCTGATCAGAATTTCCAGAATTGTTATTTTACATCAGACTTGTTTAAGTTTGAATCTCCAGTCCTTTCTTCATCATTTATTGTTGATATCTAACATGGAATCATCCAGTATCATGGTACATTGAATCTATTGTAATCTTCATGTAATTTGCAGCTCTTTTTCCATATTGTAAGACTGTAAACAGTAGTACTGTTCCAGTCCTTTATTGCTGCAATTCTTTCTTTAATTTCACATTAGTAGCCCTAGATGGTTTACCGCCAATGTGGATAATTGGATTTGTATTACTCTTGTACCCACTCTCAAGTGGTGAATCCCCACTCATAAGTGGATGCCTGCCGCAGCAGACAAAGTGTTTTAATTGTAGTCTTTTCCCCCCACTGTTTGGTGGTAGCGTGGAAATTCTCTTATGGCTGGTTATCCGCCTATTAGTTTTCAGTTTTCAATCAATCACTCCGTCATATGTTAGCACCTCGCCCTCAGTGGGATCTTGAGTGCACATTCTTGACGTTGAGTTTGTTCCATTTTCAAGTATTGTTCATTAGTTGCTCCGCCATATGACAACACCTTTCCTTCATTGGGATTGAGTGTGCATTCTTGGCGTTGAGTTTCTTTTAAGCTTGGTTTTCAGTTTGATGCTAACGCTAATCCAATTGGCTAGTGCTGGTTTATGTTGTGTAATTCTATCGAAAAAATTGGTTAGCATATTTCACTAACACAACAATAGATGAATGGCTTAGTATTTGTTTACCACAACCTCTACTTAAAGCTAAAGAAAGCTCAAGGTTGGAGGTTTGAATAACTTGCAATCATAATTATAAATTGTAATCATTGTTTTTCTTCACTTTCAATTGCCAATACTATTTCCATATGAACAAATCAGGTACCATTGAGGAAGACCAGCCAATTGAACTCAACAAAATCGACCTAGATTTTGAATAAATTGCAAATGACAATGCCCTTGACAAAGGTGATGATTATGATCTCCTTAAGGAGTCCAACCATGATAGTAATTTGGTTGACAGGCTCAAGAGAGGCTCTAACCTGAGAGATTTGTCATCAAGAGCTGCAACTCTCTAGTGTAGCTCTCTTCATAGCAATGGGAGTTTTTTGGAACTTCATACTTAATTTGTAGTCTGAATTTGTACAAGGTATTTGAAAATTTTAAAACTATTACCATCTAGTTATTATTTATGCACTATGTAGCATGCATTGTGCAATGCAATGTAATCAGCAGTATGAACATAAATGACAAAAATCTATATTCCCCAATTCATAGGCTAAACTCTCGATTTTATTTACTCTCTATATCTCTATGCTATTGAAATGTTTTAAATTTAAACAACAGCAGGTTTTTCTATCTTTTTTACATTTTTTTAAATCCAATTTTTTCCCCATTAAATCTCGATTTGTTGAAAAAAATATCTTTTGGTTTGCTGATTTTTTCACCAAAAGATTTTTTGCTACTATGGTACAATGAGTCACAATCCAAAGGGAAGCATTACCATGTCATAAAAAAAAACCATTGTACCTCTTGTTTCCACCCAACAGGAATTAACTGCCAAATCACTTCTTTCCATTTGTATGTCAAATTCCATTCTATGTCACCATGTTTCAAAATTAAGAAACTTTGGAAATCCTCCACTTTATTGCATTATAGGTTGTGAGGCTCTTCTCACTCTTCAGTGGTAGGTTTGAATTAAATCAACTGTTTTCCCTTGTAAATAATTTTTTCTCCAAGAAAATCTTGGTGAGAAGCACCATGGCATTTCAATGTTTGCAGAGGAAGTGGCTGCTTGGAATTATGCTCTCTACTTTTCCCTTACTCAACCAATCAGAACAATTCACAACAGGCCATTCTGCCACTGCCAAATTCATCTCTATAAGTTTTACCTTCTACTTTCTGATAATTCAGGGTTTTTTTAAAAGGAAAATGATTATAGGTAATACAAGGGTTTTGTTAAAATCTGATGCTTAGAAATCTTTAAGATCCCAATTGCTTCTATTTTTTTCAATTATGACTTTGCTGTAGATGGGGTTTCAATTGATTCGATTGTGTACAATCCATGGACACGAAAGTGAAGATCATATATGTAGATAACACCATGCTCTATGAGTTTAATGTTTAGATAGGGAAGGCTGTAATTTCTCTAAGGCTATCTGAAGGTAAAATTAAGAAAGTTTTTGGATAGTTCTATACAATAAATTTAATAGTTCAGCTGCCTGAATTATTCGTGCTTGTATAGATACATACATATACGTATTTAATAATATATAGACGTGTGTGTATATAATGTGTGTGTGTAGATACGTATGCACAGGTGTGTGTGCATACACATATGCATACATGTATATATAGATATGTCTTATTATTCTTCAGAATGTCTGCTATTGTTATTACTTTCATTTTTGTTCATGATTGGCTTGTGCTAACAACTCATGGATACTACAGCCCAATACTACCCCTGGATGCAGCTATAAGTTATGCCTCTCAGAGTGACAATAAAACAGTTCTACTAACTATCAAAGATACCAGACGTAGCAATTAAAGTTATCATTCTCTTCTACAATTGGGTTCACCATAAAAATAAACAAAACTTACTTATTCCAGGAGAGGCCCAGACTTTATACGATGCTTCCATAGCTTCTTTATAATTGTCCTCATCCAATGAGATCATCTTGTTTCGTAAATGATCCTGGACATATAGGACAATAGATATATACATGTTGCATTCAAAAAAGATTAAGAAAAGCACCAGACCATTGTAATGCCAAAATAAAATAAACTACCTCACCTTAAATTGCTTCTTCTCCTCTCTGGTTACTGGTGGCAACCCATTATGCATATGTTTCCACTCCTCAGCCAACTTTATCAGAATAACAACATAGGGTATATTTTTGTGTATTACAGGATCCTCTATATTGATATTAAATCCATCCACAAACCTGAAGTAATTCCAACCAGTATTAGTAATATAAACAACTATCACTTGCTGGTAATACTTATAGAAGAAAATCAGGCAAGCTTGCTTCCAACTCGGTGCACATTTGCACTGGATTCATTTGAACTTGAATTTAACATAATCCCATTTAATAACCTTACAATCAGCACACCTCTTGAGGTCAGGCCATGGTTTATGGAGTCTGAGATCATCAAGAAAATGTTCTGGCTTGGACTCAACTACATCATGCTCCTGCAAAATAAAAGTACAGACATATGGTTCTTTCACATAGCTATATTGTTAATTACAGTGAAGCAATTAGATTTGTGCATTGACAGAACATTTATGAAAATCAAAAAATGGACATCAATCATTGACCTTCATAGACTTTAATCACAATACCTTCAAGCTAATCCGAACTAGACCAGTGAGTCCATAAGAACGTGCAATTATAAGCATCACATTCTGTTGCCTGCATATTCTATCCAATTTCAACAGTGCATTTTCTGGGAGCTGCAGTATTAACAAATTAAGAAACCAACAAGAAATCAGGCTTTGGATCTAACACATGGTTAGTTGGTATGTTTGTTTTCTAAATTTCTTATTTACTCTAGAAACAATTAAGCAGGTTTTCTTTCCTATTGTGGAGAAACAGAAAGAATCCACTGTTAAACAGAAGTGTATTCTAGGAAAAAGAGAAACCAAGGTGCCATAGAAAAAAAGCAATGCTAAAATCCATTCAATAGCAATCACTCCCTTGAGCAGCGATTTCACTTTTTGAACATCAGAAACTCAGTCCAAGAAACAGACTTATATAAATATCAAATCATATTAACCTGTTTGATGGTTGATGAGTGAAAAATCACAATAATGTAAGGATCGTGAAAGGTAATGTTTTATCATTATCAATGCTTTTCTTTAGTTGTTGTTGCAATCATTCCCTCAACTTTTCATCAAATCAGTAGACCTGAATACCCACTTTGAGTAGATGGCAATTGTATAATAGTCAGTCAGATTCTGCAATTTCAAATCCCAAGATCATCCCTTCCAGACTATTTTTCTATTTTTTTAATTTTTAATGTCTACCAAAAAAGAAGCATTTGTTACAGTTGTAACAAAACTAAGGTAATGAAAACTTGCCCTAAATGACCTAAAAGAATGGTGAGCCTTCAATGATTTTGCCAATTATGTGAAGCTGCATTCTAGAAAACAAAATATGCAACTTACCCTACTTATGGTCTTTGAAAACCTTCACAAGCTGTCTTGAATATTTAGTGAGAGAAAGTTGCAATTCATGTGGCAAAGATTCAAGCTTAACTGGTATTTAACAGAAATTCTCTAATATTTTATGTTTGGCAGACCCTCAAATGTATGTTATTGTTATCCCCTTATCATTCATAAGAAAATGCTATACAGAGGATCTTCTCCACTATCTTGCTGGCATTCTTTCCTGTGGCAGTCCAACCTCATCCAGGTTAGAGTCCACAGCAATTTTAGTCATTATAGTTTCCAAAGACATCTTGCTTTATCCAGGTATTCACTGTCTATGATGCAAGAAGCAGCATGGCACTCCTGCATCCCAGCCTTTTCTTATTACCTGTATTTTATGTTTAATCTTGTGGGTCAAGCAGAGCTCAATTTCTAATCCAACACAAGAAGGATGTGGGATTAAGAGAGCCCCATGTATGACAGAAACAATGAATTGTTCGTGGAGAACCTCTCAACGGGCCATCAGGTTGTAAGACAAGAGATCAAGACTGGAAATAGCAACAGATATGCAGAAATACTGCACAGGAGTCTTATTCTACAGAAGAATAGTCGACTTAGAAGGCATGCCAACAGCTCTTCTTTAATATGAAATTAGAATATATAATTACAAGATTGGTTCATATCTTTTCATGATATTTTCATCTTTTATACCATTTTGGACCTTTATTGCCAATGACTGATGCTGTTCTTGTCAGGCCCAGGAATGGAATGCAAGAAAAAGATTGACAAATGATTGAAAAAATAATTACGCTTTTGGACTTTTGATTGAAAAAATTAATTATGCTTGAGATATCCCCAATCCCAAAATGGATAAAATCATAGTTGAAAAACTCGGACTCGGCAATAACTCGGCAGACCCAAAAAATTTAAAAACTCGGGACTCAGCAAAAACTTGGGGAAAAACTCGGCAATAACTCGGCAAATTTATCGAACATTTGAAAATACATAATTTTTTAAAATATTCTTCTTACTTGCAGAAGCCATACTCTTTTAGCAAGATACCTAGCAAAAGAGAGACAAATAAACATTAAGAGATAAAAAGTGAAGTTAAACAAATAAATAAAACATATTAAAATTTAAAAATGATTGAAATTAATTAAAAAGTATGTTTTTTGTATTAATTAAATTTCAAGGATTGTTATAACTTCTTTGCCAATTACTTGGTTGCTAAAGATTTGAAATTTGAAACATATAAAAATTAAAAATGATTGAAATATTTTAATATATTAATTTTTATTATTATAATTTGATATTAATGAATAGTCAGAAAGAAATTAATAACAAAAATAATGATACTAAATTTCAAATTTTATTTTGAATTTTATTTACAATATTGAAATTTCAAATTTTAATATCATTATTTTTGTTATTTTTTTCTTTTCTACTATTCATTATTATCATAATATAAATTAATATATTTCAATCATTTTTAATTTTAAGTTTTTTAAATAAAGTAAATTAAATTAAAAGTTTTCGATTTTCTTTTAATTATAAGTTAATATATTAAATTCTAAGTGTTAAAAATAAAATAAATTAAAAAATTTCAATTTTGTAAATACTTAGACTTATATAATATATTAATTATTTTTTACAAATATTTTTTTTAAAATCAATAAATAAAAATAAATTAGCATTCGTAAAAAATAATAAAACCATCATAAATTTTAGATCTTTAATTTAATATATTAACATTTGTAAAAATATTTAGATCTTCTGGGTAAAAAATAAATAAAACTTAATAAAAAAAAAAAACTATTGAATCTACAGAAATCGATTAAATGTTTGATAAAAAACGTGAATGCAGATTCGCAGAAGTCGGAAATCATATGAGTGGGACGCAGAGGTAAAAAATAAATAAATTTCTGTAATTTTATTTCGTGCCCTCGATTTTCTTCCTGCTGCAGCGTTGATTTCTAGTTGTGCCCGTGTTTTTTCCAGCCGTCATCGTTTTCTACGTACAGTAAATGAAAAACGCGATTTATGTTTACCTAAACGCGTCGTTTAGAGCTCTTAGACGCGAAAATTTTAGGGCAAAAATATCAAAACCACATGACTTCTTTTTTGCCCACGTTTTGCCCTTTTCGCTCGCGATTTTTCATGTTTTTTCTCAAATAAAACGCCGCGCGTTTTTGGGATTACTCAGCTGCGAGTAATCAGGCAATTAACTCGCCTCTCCCTTTGCCACACGATTACTCGCAAGTATTGCGAGTTTTGAGCGAGTTTTTCAACTATGGATAAAATTACCTCCTAAAATAAGTTTTTCACTTTCTAATCAAAATAAAAATCCCCCCTTTAATGAAAATATTCCCAACTATATAAAGGCTTTTAAAACAACCCCCAAACTATTAAAAATGACTATGCCTTCAAATTTAGAGCACCCCACACCATGAAAAATCCCTTAATTTAAAATAAAAGTTTGTAATTTTTTAAAACAACCACAATTAAAAGACTATATTAAAATGACAAGACTATATTTTAAATCTTAAAGTTTAAGGAATATAATTTTAGTTTGAGTAGAAATGAACTCAAGCATATGAAGGGTCACACCAGTAATTGGAAGAGTCCAAGACATGAACATGAATGAGTAGAGATTGCATGAGTTTGAAACTGTGACTTGGGAGCACTCTGCTTCTGCACAACAAGCAATTTTATTTCTAAACTCAAAAGCAGCATCAAAATAATTTAGAGAAAGAATGTTATCTTCGTACTACTGAGCACTATGGTTCATGGTTGCAGCACAAAATCATTTGCTATCAGAAAAATTTGGATGTTACAACGCACTAGCAAGCTTCTTGCCATGTATAATGGTAAGTTACACACCCTTCTATGGGATTTTTAGCACCAATACTTCAGAAAAATCCTCTAGCACACTCAAAACCAATTTTAAACTTAAAAGCACCAAATATCCTCAAAGAACTCTCAAAACATTCACAAAACACATCTAGATTTGTCCAAAGGAACCTTGCAGCTGAAGCAAGTAAAAACTTGGAGAAGATTCCAATTTGCAGTTGTAGCTGCTAACACGACATTTCAGTTCGCAAGTCATGGTTGAGGTCATGGACAGTCTTCTTATCAATAGCTTCATGCTCTTCTTGCTTATCTCACGGAATAATAGTGATGCTTAAAAATTTTGGAAATTCCATCACTCATAAACAGTCAAAGAAGGCTGAAAATTGGGCGCCTTAAAATTTGCAAATGCCAATTAAACTTTGTAAAATCCTACCCTTATTTTCTCCAAAAACTTCACAACTTGTACCCGTTAGCATTAGCCCAAAATACAAAGATAAACAACTGGAAAGCAACCCTTCACTTTCTCGATCACCCATCCTTGATGCACGCCTCAACGTTCGCACGCACTGCCTCGGTTGTACGCACTGTCTGTTTCGTTCGTGGGTCGCCAGTGCTGTCTTGGCGTCCGGTTCGTGGGTTCGGCTGGGTACGTGTGGGTTCGGCTGGGTACGCACGGGTGCGTGCCCGACGAACCCATCATCAACATTGTTAATAATAGCTGGCTGTCATACAGAAATCTATGTGTTTGTTTTACTGGCCATTGGATTTGAAAATTCATGTCTACAAACCTCTGTTACATCATTAGAAATGGAGCCTAAAATATAATATCCATGTCTGACAAAAACACCTTTGTTCACCAAGTTTCTGAGATGGGAATGGTAGGAAACAGTGGGACCCATTTCAGTGATTACAGGGAACAGGAGGCCTTTTTTCCAGGGGGTAGCAATTGAAAAAATAGCAGAAATTTAAACATATAGAAAAATTCAAATATTCATATGATAAGGCATTCACCATATTCATGGTATAATCATCTATAATACATTAGAGCTGAATTGAGAATTCAAATGAATTGATATAAAATTAACAAAAAATCAATGTCTAATCATTTGAGTTTTCATTACCTTTGTTGATCAAGTATCATACTATGAAATGATTTAGTTTTACAATTATCTATATTTCTCTTATTTTTTTGTATATATAATACATATATATAGATTTATAATATATTAAATTATTAATATATATATATATATATATATATATATACACACACGTACCCATACGTACCCAAACCCCTAAAAAAATTTTGCCCGTACCCACGTACCGGGTTCTCGTACCCGAACCCGTCCCCGAACCCGAACCGGTAACTTAGCCCAGATCCCATAGTGGGCAAGGTGAGAGCATATGGTGTAAGGGGATCCTTGCAATAAACTAAAGTAACAATGCTAACTGAAATATCACCTTCCACTTTCTAATCACCCAAATCCCAGTGGGCAAGGTGAGAGCATATGGTAGTTGGCTTACAAAATGAGTTTTCTCTAATTACCACTTCTTTAGTGGGGTGAGCAAAAATAACAAGTACATGAAAGTAAACAAATGCTCTTGGCGGCAAGCCAGCCACTTCCACTTTTCAACGGGTAACAAGGAAAGTAATGCACTTGGCGGCAAAGCCAGCCACTTCCACTTTTCAGCGGGCAACAAGAAGAAATAGAGAAACTCAACTACTTATTCAGTGGGAGTGTAAAGTACAATAAGCAAAGGATCAACCACTTTTCAATGGGAACAACCACTTATATAGTGGGGTAAGTATCCAAATAACATGAAAGCAAAGAGCTATTTGGTACTACCAAATCAGCATTACAATATGATGTCCAGTACATGAAAACATGAGAAAGACATATCAATATGACTTCCCAATGATACAATAAGCAATCCCTACAACACAAAGTGATTAGGCAACATTAATCATTAAAGGACAAGGTTATATCAGGTCTGATATAGCTATAGCAGTGTAACGACCATTCCCTTGCGCAAATTGAAATTTTCCAAATCTTATTCTAAACATGTAAAGGTAACAAGTAACAAAGACAATACAATAAAAATTTTCCTTTCTTTATTGATAAATATGTACAAGTTACAATATGTTTCCACATGAATTTCATTTTCATTGCAAATATGAATCAAAGTTCAAAAGTAATACAGTTACATACATAGTGTTGTGACCTTTTTCACACATCGCCCCATTGCAAATGGGGACCCCCCCTAATTTTCGCTTCATTCCGAACTTTTGGCTTGATTTTAGTTTGTTTTCCTGTTGTCATCTCTCTTTTCTACTGTCTGTCTTTCCGGGGTTGTGTCCTCCATTGAGCTTAAACGTGAAATACTCAATCTAAGGTCAAACGAGGTGAATAAATTGAAAACAGAGATCAACATTGTTGTCAGCATGCTTCCAGCAGGTTTCCACTGAAATTTCATCAGATTCCGACAACTTACTATTTTTAGTAAGTGTAATTCCAGGCGTTATGTCAGCATTCTTGAAATTCCGACAGTCATGCTGCATTTAGAACACATCAAGCTGCTCACTGGCAAAATTTGAGCTAAATCGGGCAACTCACTATTTTTAGCAGTTCAGCTTCCGGAGCAAATTTCAGGGCTTATATGCGAAGTTTTTTAGTGCATGTTGGAAGATTCCTTCTGGGTTTTCGGAGACCTTCGCGATGGTGTAACATGCAAAGTGAGATAACGACTTTCAAAGTTCAACCTTCGGAGGCTATTTTTAGGGTTTGCATGTTAGGGTTTTCTTTGCATGTCTGCATATTCCTTATGGGTTTTTCGAGAGCTACGCAGTGATGTGACATGCAAACGGAAATAATCACTTATTTAGGAACTTACTATTTTTAGCAGATACATTCCGGCAGCCGCCTCCCAGCACTTCAGAATCACAAATTGATCGCAATGCAACAAAAACGAGGACAAATGGGGGTCGTTTGATACGCATGCAAGACCAATTAGGGTTTCCAGCTTCGGGACCCAAAAAGAGGGGTATAAAATCAAAATTTTCGAAAACCAGTGTATACCACCGCGATCAGCATCTTTCGAGCTATCTGCCGGTAAAATTTGAAGGCAAACGGAGCACTTACTATTTATAGTAAGTCACTTTAGAAACAGGCTAAAAATAGTAAATCAACAACAGGCGCCGGTGTCAACAAGCAAGTCACGTGGTGAGGAGCGCGTCATTCGAATTTCAAGTCAAACGGAGATATGGAGGTCTCAGAAACAAGCAGTTACTATAAATAGCAAACCACCTTTAGAAATGGGCTAAAAATAGCGGGCCAGCTCAGGATGGCAGTGTGAACAAGCTGACAAGGTCATAAATCTCCTATGTTTAAAATTTCAAATTGATCTGAGCTTCAGAAGTATGGAAATCAGAAGACTCACTATAAATAGCAGGACACAGA
Source organism: Sequoia sempervirens (assembly GCA_007258455.2). NCBI lineage: Eukaryota > Viridiplantae > Streptophyta > Pinopsida > Cupressales > Cupressaceae > Sequoia > Sequoia sempervirens. The sequence goes on from VDFB02368437.1 coordinate 49,573, forward strand.
GAAGCAGGCAGAAGGAAGGAAAATGGCTTAGTCTGAGACTTCATCTTTCACACACCTCCTGTGCTCAAATGCGCCCTCATGAAGAACTGAAGATGCTTAAAATTTTCTAAGTGTTGAATATCCACCTCATGCCTCCATTTGCGCCCTCCTCACAAGCTTGCCTTCAAAACGTTGAAAAATTTTCTAAGTCTAGGCTTCATCCTCCTGCCTATCCAAAATGCGCCCACTTTGAGGAAGTTGATAAAAAAATATTCTAAGGCATAGACTCATTCCTCTCTCCCTCTCAAATACGCCCATCTAACAAGAGGTCAAAGAGTCAAAGGTTTCATCCTTCTTCACATAAAATATGCGCCCATCCTCCACACATGCTCAAATGCGCCAAAAACAAAGAAGGTCAAAGGGGAAAGCGTTGAACTTGAAGAGTTAATCCTCCTTCATGCATAAAATGCGCCCAAATGAGGGCATGTCAAGACAAAACAAGGAGGGAATATTCCAAAGGGCGTTGAAAAGACAAAATTTTGAAATCCACCTCACTATAAGAAATGCGCCCAAGATTAGCAAGGCAGAAAAGTCAAAGCAAAAGCATTGGAAGTTCATTCCTCTACACAAGCAAAATGCGCCCATGTTTCAAAGCAAGCTAGGAGAAAGTCAAAAGCGTTGGAGATGTTTTATCCTTCATCACATAGGAAATGTGCCCAAATCTGGGCATGTAAAGACAAAACAAGGGAGCTCAAGAGTTAAGGTGGCGTTGAAAGTGCTTTATCCTTCTTCACTTAGCAAATGCGCCCATCCTCCTCTATGTCTCAAATGCGCCCATGTGCAAGGAGAAAGTCAAAAGGGTCAAAGATGTTAATCCTCTTGCCCAACTGAAATGCACCCAAAACGTATAAAGTTAGAAATGAAATAAAATTACCTAGGCGTGGCTAACCTCCTCTTACAAGTGAAAAATACGCCCAAGGTGAATAAAGAGTGTGAAGGTGAAACTAAGGAGTTGCCAAGGTGCACCTAAGGTGAACATGGAGAATGTGCTAGGCGTTGAAATTTAAAAAATCCTCCATGACATACAAGATGCACTCAAGGCGTTTGATAGAAAATCTTCTAAGCAAGTTGATAAAAATTTCCTCACCACAGACAAGATGACTGAAGTGAATGAAAATTGCAAAATTCAAAATGTGCCTATGACGAGAGAATATTTTCCTAAGTGAAAATCACACCTAGACTTGGAGATGTGAAATTTCCCTGAAGAGTGAATAAGTTGTCAGTGGAAAAAGTTAGATGATGCTAGCTGCACAGGATCAATAAAAAAATTTCAAGTCAGAGCAACAAAATTCTCGAGAGGGATGAAGAAATGAAATAAATTTGATGAGAGAATATTTTCCTAAGGTTGAAATTCAAAAAATTAAATGAACCCGTTTGTTGTGTACCCATGGATTCGACGCGTTCTGAAGAAAATTTTCTTCTGGGTATTGGACATCTGCGATGAGGAATGGATTTTAAAGTCTTCCACACTTCGCCGGGGCCTTCAGGATGAAGATTTTGATGGGCACTTAAATAATGGATTTTCTAAGGGGAAAATTTAAAAAATTTCTAAGGCAAGGAATAAATGATGTTGTTGAAGATAGAATGCCTTGAGTGATGAATTTGAGATTGAATGACTAGATGATTTTTGGTCAAGTTCTCGATGAAAACAATTTTCTCGAACCAGAGTGAACGCCTCGGCCTGTGGAATGAAAATGGAAGCTCAAGTCTCCAGATGCGCCCTAAAGAGGATGAATGATAATGTGAAAATATTCTAAGTCATGAGGCAAGTAATTTTGTGCTCGAGGAAAAGGATGATCTGGAGATCACTTAGACCTTGGAAGTCAAAACGTGAAAATCAGGTAAGGTAAATTTATATTATGAAGTGTTTTGATGTTCTTCTCCTTGCTTGTTTTGCAGGAGGAACGTCGAGACTAGGTGGTGATGACTTGAAGCGATGAAGTAAGTGATCCGAGATTACATTCCAACCTCGAAGGAAGAAAAATTGCAAGAAATGGCTAAGTGTTGAGACTTAGTATGTGCCCAGCTCAAGTAACAAAGAAGAAATATTTTCAAAGCTCAAGATGAAGACCCAAAAGTTAGAAATGATCCTCAAGTACTTCAAGGTTGAAGAACAACATCGAGAAGAAAATCATTGTTGAGCAGAGGAATGAGGTTGCGGTCTTGGAATTTCAAAATGAGAACGTGCATGCCATGCCATAAGTTGAAGCTGTTTGATCAAGTCTGCAGTCAAGAACAAGAACAGTGTGAACGCGTTTCAAGGCTGGAATCTTCTAGAAGATGGTGGCCATTAATTGCGCATTTATTACCCCACCCTTCTTTGTGGCGGTTTTTAGTGTGAATCTTGTTTAGGGCTGAGGTGGCACAATCTAGGCCATCCAGCCGATTGCAATCTGAGCCGTCCGTTGGACTTGGCCAGCTATATAAAGGGGCATCCCCCCTCATTTGTACCTGAGTAGAGTTAGACATTAGATTAGACAGTAGACATGGAGTAGAGAGACAACTTAGAAGTAGCTTAGTATAGATTGATAGTGTAGTTGAAGAAGGAAAGTGTTGCAGGAGATTGTTGTGTAAAACTTTCATAATAAAAGATCTTTCATTGATGGTGAAATTCATCTTTGTTATGGATAGCTAGCGAGGTTTCTTCATCCCTTCTACTTCAAGTAGCGTAGAGTAGCGTAATTTCATTTTTATGCAAATAGATGTTAGTTGTGGAATGTGGTCTTCAATTTGAGAAAACTTCGTCTATCCATACCACTAGTGTGTTCGTTGCTGGTGAATGTGCCTTGTGTGGTCAACTGGAATATCGTGTACTTAACTTCGATCATGATTTGTATGTTTATATGCGTCGTTGTGATGGTATTTTCATGCTAAGCTTTGATTTGAACACCTTGAGCTACTCCTCTAAAGATTGCACCGGTTCTGTGGAGGCTGTCTGAAGTGAGGCAAAGCAGAGCCTGGTTGAAGCTTGTGAGAATTGATCGCCATGTCCCACGCCTTAGAGTAGATTAGAGCCTTCTTAACCCTACGCCATTTACATTCAGTACCTTCTGAAACAGGAACTTTATATACAAATCTTTCGAGCATTTGAATTCCTTTCTCCACCATTGAACAATTCCGTAAGTCCCCTTGAAATACCAGCAAATCACATTGAGCCAACTGAGACTATTCGCATTGAAGGAACCTTGGAGTTGAACGCACGAACTCTCTCGCAATCTTAGCGTGCTGGATACTTTGATCAAGAGAGGATAGGGTAGCCATTGGTGACTTTATTTTGCGTGCTGGATACTTTGATCAAGAGAGGATAGGGTAGTTGTTGGCGACTTTATTCTGCGTTGGTGCGGTCACGAAAAACACATCAACACATAGCTCGTAAGCTTTTGCACAAATAGAAGTAAGAAGGTCCAAGAGTCCGTCCTTTCAAATCTTGGTACATCGGCCGCTTGCTGTGGAGGAGAAACATCACTCGGACGCTTTTCCACCAACCACGGACTTCTAATGCGGTCCCCCGCACACCTATCGTTAGATAGATGGCCCTCCCTTCAAAGAAGAGATTGGTAGGGTATCCTTTAACGATTACTAACTGAGCATAGTGCTGCGTCCTACACAACTAGAACCTTGCTATTTCACAATCTCGAACTAGTACTAGGATCACAATGAGTTGACAGTGTAGTCTCAACAATCTCACACCTAAGTGGATGTCGTACCTTTCACTACTTTGGCCAAAGTATTCTCATTCAGTACTTCGAATGAAGGTCATCTATCATAAACACTACTCAGGGCCGATTTGACTTTGGGCTATCTTACTCTACGCGTAGGCTATGTCCTTCAATGGGTTCAGTTTACCCCAGACTTCCTACCTCAAACAGTCTACTAAGAAATGAGCCAATCAACAAGCGTCTTATATCCTAACTCCTTATTTCGGAAATCTTTATCCTAGGAGTGAAGCTTGTTAGAGTTAACCTAATAACATAAGCAAAGGATCATACTTGGTTTGACGTCATTTCGTTCCTAGTAGATATTAATTACTCTACGTATTCTCCATATACGGAGATCATACAAAATTGTAAAGTCAAGCAAATGCACATAAAAATCCTTCATAGCATAATGCATATTAAGTTAAGCTATCTTTAAACTTCCTAAACAATTGATTCCCTTCTTAAAACCCTTTTATCCATAAGTCCTCCTTTTAATCTATCATTAAAATATATTGATTTCCCAAGCATTTACCCTTAATTGCATTGGTTTCCCTCATTCATTTGCCCTTCAATTACAATGAAATCCCTCACGCATTTATTCTTTATGAAAGCTCATCAAAACAATATTAACTTGCTATGAACTATATGCATATAACATGCTAATTGCAACAAGCAAACTCAAGAATATAAGTGAACAGCATTCAAGCAAAAATTACTAATTAGATAACATGCCTGTTATATTAAGCTTCTCTCCTAGCACTGTTCTGTCAACAACTTCCAGAATTCCCAACTGAAGATGGCAGTTTGCAAATTATCTCTCTTTCAATATAGACAACTCTTTCCAAAACACTCTTCCTAAATAACACTTCTCTAATAGAAATTGCTATTTCACTCTTCCTAAAAGGTATTTTAGCACAGTCTATTATTTGCAGCTGTTAAAGGCTTCTAGTTCTCACACTCTCAGTAATATGATGAAATGTAGCAATAGCAAACTCACAGCAGCTAGAAACTAAATAAGATAGCTCTCAAATTCGCCAAAGATAAATTGCACAAGGATATCTTTCAATGGATGGCTGGGAAAGTATTTATAGGCCCATATTTGCAACTGTTTCCTCCATTTTGGGCATGTAGAATGACAACCAGGCGCATAAACTCAATCAAACGTCACTTGGCAAGTAACTAAACCCTAAGTCACCTTACAAAGGAGTGAATCGACCTCCATGGAGCCAGCAAACACAGAAAATTTCAACTCAAAACTTAGAAATCACCACCTACATGAAACACGTTTTTGCCAGGCGCATAAAAATGAATGACTCACTTTGCTGCGTTTTTGGTCAAGTCTCAGCTTGTTACAGCACAGAAACTTTGGTTGGCATTCCCTATTTTCCAGTTTTGAAAGCTTCCTCCTCCATTTTTGTTGCGTTGAAGCTTTCTTCATTTCCACGTGAAAACTCTTTGCTGAGTTTTGTTTAATTTTCAAATGTTCTCATCAAATATTTGTCTCGTAGAAAAGTTCGATACTTTTATGAAGTTCTATATTTTCCTTAAGACTAGCAGCTACTTTCTTTTTTTAATATTCCTCTCCAATAAACTTGCATATGTTAAAAGATTTAATTCTTTTAACTTTATTATTTGGAGTTCAATATTTATTCATTTAAATATTTGTAAATATTTTCACTTTGGAGTTTATAAATGTTTTCACTATAAATATTTAATATTGTATATTTATATATTTTATAATATATGTATTTTATTAAGTATTAATATATATATATATATATTAATACTTAATAAAATACATATATTATAAAATATATAAATATACAATATTAAATATTTATAGTGAAAACATTTATAAACTCCAAAGTGAAAATATTTACAAATATTTAAATGAATATTTATATATATAAATATATATATATATATTTTTCCAACATTACCATTGTAATGTACATATATATATTTATATATATGCATATATTAACTTAACATTAATACATATATTCTATACTTTATAAAACATATAAATATATAAATATTTACACATTCATTTATGTATTTATGTATATATCATAAATTATAATCACATTATTGATATATACATTTATACATACATACATATATATATATATGTAAATTTCCTAGACAATAATGTTAGAATATTATTTTCACCACAGATATTAGGCGGGGTGTGTACGTATATACACGTGTATAACCACATATACTCTTGTGTATACGTACCCACTCAACCTTTAACACATATCTATCACATCGTTCATACAAGGAGTCACAGTATAGTAAGTCTGACATTAAACAATCATTACTCACAAAGCACAAAGAAGTAAACCAAACTCCTAACCCTATGGATGACTTATCAAGACTAACTTATCTGACTAAGCTTACTCAGTCTAAGGAACGTGTGTGTATGCTCAGATGGTTCTCGTTACTGTTTACCCGACCAAGCTCCTCCCCGAGTGATACCTCTCCTCTACCCCGAGGAATGATCCTCTTTCCTGCACATCATGACACGACGACGGAAGTCATATGCTCAAAACAAAGCAGTTTACATAAAACATCTCAAAAGTTAGAATAAACATTATTCCATAACTTATATGCAACATTTATTCAAAATTACATCAATAGAAGTATCAGACAAATGAGACAATCATTTAAATAGGACACATTTATTCGATAACAAGAACATGTTTTATTCATCTAAAAGATTCAATCATTACAGTGCATTTCCCTATGCAGTAGTAGCTATACAATTGGGGTGTAACAAGTAGTAATCTGATATACCATAGCAGCAAACTGGAAACCACAATCAGAGCCCTTCAAATACTCATAACTCCTCCAATACACCTCTGAATCACCTCAAACCACTTGCATATGATCCCAAAGAGCTAGGCGTCCGAGTCTAGGAAGCTAGCCATCACCAACAAGCCCTAAAATCTCTAGCATGCAACCCAATGCACCAGCAGCCAAGATGTATGACCCCCAAGTAGGGCGATCAGCAGCTAAAAACTCCAACTCTCCTCCGAAAATCATGAAATCTCAAGGAAAGGGGCGCTCAAGTATGAAGAACACATAGGATCAGTACCCACAAAAAGTTAGCAACTCCTCTGCCCGGTGTGAATAAAACGTGGGTCAGCAAGGCAATAACCAGCAACATGAAAAGTCTGATAAATACTCCAAAAAGGTCTTCAATCTGCAAACTAACGCACACCCATACTAAAATATCCTAGAAAACATGAAACCCAACAAAAACTGAAAGCATAATGAAAGCCATCACCATTGTTCACTCTACTGCAACCTCTAAATGAAGCTGCAGCCACTGTTCAGCTAGGAGTTGTCTCACAAACTTGAAACAGAAGTTAGCTTGGAGGGGTATCGTCCTCAAAGCCCAAAAGTTTATGTCACTAATTCAGCAGCTCTTTGTTATCATAAAATTGCATAACCAAATGAGAGAAAGAGAGGCAAATAAATAGGCTCCAAAACCCAGAAGTTTGAAACCCCCATTCCCTCCAAAAAGGGACACCGCCTTTTGGAGCATTATAATATTCAATTAAAACCACTTTAGTCACAATCTTTGGCGTCCAACTTTAATTTGCAGAAATTCTCCTTTTAAAATGCTCATGTCCTCAACAAGGCATCCACTTTGGTTTGCATAATAATTTGCTTTCAAAAATAACTTAAGTCAACAAGCTAGGTGTGGGGTCCAAAGGGGCCACTTGATATTAAAATATTAACTTAAGTTGCAAACTTTCTATTTCTGAACTCCAAGAATGTTGGAGAAGCAACTGCTCAAAATATCAAGAAGCCAAAGACAACTCTATCATACTGCCAAAAATAGTAACCCTGCTTAGAAAGGCTATCAACACCATTGCCAGAAATAGCACGCACTTAAAATAGCAACTCCAAACTCCATATGAGCACATTCTAGGTAACCGTCGTGACTTACTAAAAATAGTAAGTCTAAAAATAGACATTGCTAAAAATAGTAGTGACTGCCCACCAAAGCTCTCTGAAAACCCAGAAATCAAACTAACAAACTCCTGAGAAGAACTCTTGAAAAGATGACAAGAAACCTCCAAAAAATTAGGAAACCCTAAAAATGCCTTCGAATAGCCCACAGGACTCCGGAAATGGGCTATTGGCCACTGAAAAGCATAGGGCTAAAAAGAGGACATTACAAACTTGTGGGATTGATTTTAATGAAATGTTTGGACACCAAGGAAGACCACAAAAAGAACGTGTTGTTTAAGGGTTGGAAGACATTCTTTAAGAGGCTATGGAGAAGATAGAGGTATAGAAGCAATGGGAGAATAGTTTATGGGCCTAATAGTCAATAGAAAATATCGCCTAGTGTAAATAGAAAAAGATTGTCTGTGCTTTAAAAAACAAACAAGGATTGTGAATAATGTACAAGGTTTTAGAGAGGGGTGGAGGAATAACGAAAAATGAAAAATAAAATAACATGGTCTGATACCAATGTCAGGCTTGCGAATGGAATGCCAGAAAAAGATTGACACATGAAAGGCATAGGACTTAGAGCAGCAAAAAGATATCCAATAAAAGTTTCTTCCATTCAATCAAAATGTACATATTTAACAATATGAAAATGACTGTTCAGCTTTTACTATAGCTACGAAATACAAAATATAAAATATTTGCCTGCTATTCCTAAGATTATGTACATTATTGTTACAGTTCTTGACTCTCAATCAACAAAAACTGCTATGGTGTTTACGGTTTGCTTCAATACGGTTGTAATATTTACATTTATGAATGTGAAATCATAAATGTAAAATTCTGGCTCAACTTAGAATTATAGTATATGAATTTTAAGTTAATGAATTTTAATTCTGAAGCCTTTAAAAAAAGTACTACCATCTCTGTAATTTTTACATCAAATACATATAGATGTTTCTTGTGTGAAACTTTTGGATCCCTCGTCCTGTTCCATTTGTCAGTTTCTGTTTCTTGTGTTACACATTTTCTTGCACTTTTCAGGTCTGTAATCTATAGTGTGTTAGATATGTGAGGGATCAACAGATCATATAGAATCAGTTAAACTGGAACTTTGCAGTTAGGAATACTGGGACCATGACTTCTAATTGCTATACTATAATCTTTCCTGGGACGATATGCGCCACTATAATACAGAATTCATTACTTTATATATATATATATATATATATATATATATATATATATATATATATATATATATACGTAAGAGAGAGAGGGAGAGAGAGAGCATTATAGACTGATTCAGAAAGATTTTGAAAAAACAAAAGAAAAAAGAATTTTTTCTGTGTAATTCTCACACGATTATACTATCTTCAAACAGCA